>CAUYRT010028243.1:0-13973 GCA_963574885.1 Lepilemur ruficaudatus | reverse complement strand
TCCACTTAGGTGTTGATCAGTGTACTCACCAGTGAAACCAATTTGCTGGTGAGTACATATGATGCCTGTCTATCCATTCTTGGGATACTTGACTTAGTAGAATGGGTTTCAGCTCCATCCAGGAAAATACAAGAGGTGCTACATCACCATTGTTTCTTATAGCTGAATAGTATTCCAGGGTATACATATACCACATTTTATTAATCCACTCATGTATTGATGGGCACTTGGGTTGTTTCCACAACTTTGCAATTGCGAATTGTGCTGCTATAAACACTCGAGTGCAAGTGTCTTTTTTATAGAGTGTCTTTTGTTCTTTGGGTGGATGCCCAATAATGGGATTGCTGGATCAAATGATAGATCTACTTGTATTGCTTTCAGGAATCTCCATATTGCTTTCCACAGGGGTTGAACTAGTTTGCGGTCCCGCCAGCAGTGTAAGAGTGTTCCTATCTCTCCACATCCATGCCAACATTTATTGCCTTGTAACTTTTTGATAAAGGCCATTCTCACTGGAGATAAGTGATATCTCATTGCGGTTTTGATTTGCATTTCCCTGATGATTAGAGATGTTGAGCATTTTTTCAACACGAAGAAACCACACAAATTTTAAATAACAACTCCAGACAAGGGATGTAGGTGAGAGGCAGCAACAGCAACGTGGGTCTAAGGCTTGAGAGAAGGGAGAGAAGTCTGTGGCCCTCGTGTCTGCCCTGCTCAGTCTCCCTGTTCCCTTCTTCTGTTTGCAGCACCTTTATTATTGCTTGAGAAACTGCCCCCAGCCAGTTGCATGCAGTCTTGGTGGGACTATCAATTAAAAGACTTAGCCAATGGATATGTGTGGCCCAGTGTCCTAAACTGGCCCATTCACACTCTGTCTCCTAGGGATTTAAATTCGAGTACAGGCCAGGTGTGGTGGCTCACACCTGTAAGCCTAGCACTCTGGGAGGCGGAGGCAGGAGGATCGTTCGAGCTCAGGAGTTTGAGACCAGCCTGAGCAAGAGCGAGATCCCATCTCTACCAAAAATAGAAAAAATTAGCCGGGCATGGTGGTGCATGCCTGTAGTCCCAGCCACTGGGGAGGCTGAGGCAGGAGGATCACTTGAGCCTGGGAGTTTGAGGTTGCTATGAGCTTGGCTGACGCCATGGCACTCTAGCCCAGGCAACAGAGTGAGACTCTGTCTCAAAAAAATAAATCAATAAATCAATAAATCAATAAATTCAAGTACAGGAACATAGGACAGGAAATCTACCCAGGCTGGAAGCTCCCTGAAGGGACCGCCTATTAACTCCTGCTACTTGGATTCCTCAGGTACCCTAATTGCCTTTCTTCCTGAGGCCTGTCAGTTTAGATTCTGTAAGTTCTGTGAGTTTTCCCATATCATTCCAACAAAGTCTTTTAAAGGTTAGCTTCTGTTGGTGGCAACCTGAGAATCCTGCTCAGTGAAAAAAGGTTCCTGGAAAATGGAGCATGTGAACCTACGTGAATGGCTGGCAAGGATGCAGAGCTTATTCCAGGTGAGGAACACGTCATCAGCGAGGCCTCTCCAGAGCTCTGCTTGGCCTGGCTTAAGGGGAGGCCAGGGAGGAAGTGTGAGAAATCAGGCAGAAGCGGAGTGCGGCCAGCGTGGAAAAGCCGTTTTGTATCTGTCTAGAGGGTATGGACTTTCTCCTAGAGCAGAGGTTCTCACGATGTTATTGGATACAAGGCCAGGCCACAGTCAGTGAGAGCTGCAGATGGAGTTAGAGCTAGCCAACAGAGAATTGGGCAGGACACTTTAAAAAGTGGGGATGAGACAAGGAAGTGGATTGTGCTGGCTAAATACCATCTGTCTAGTGTGTTAAGGCAGCAAAGACTTGGGAACTTGGGACTGCAAACTAGTGCAACCTCTGTGGAAAGCAATATGGAGATACCTGAAAGTGATACAAGTAGACCTACCGTTTGATCCAGCAATCCCACTACTGGGCATCTACCCAAAAGAACAAAAGACACTCTATAAAAAAAGACACCTGCACTTGAATGTTTTATAGCAGCACAATTCACAATTGCAAAGATGTGAAAACATCCCAAGTGCCCATGAATACATGCGAGGATTAATAAAATGTGGTATATGTATACCATGGAGTTCTACTCAGCCACAAAAAACAATGGTGATCTAGCACCTCTTGTATTTTCCTGGATAGAGCCGGAGCCCACTCTACTAAGTGAAGTATCCCAAGAATGGAAAAATAAGCACCACATGTACTCACCAGCAAATTGGTATTAACTGATCAACACCTAAGTGGACATATAGTAATAACATTTATCAGGCGTCAGGCAGATGGGAGGGGAGAGGAGGGGATGCATATATACATACATAATGAGTGCAATGAGATGCTCACCGTCTCGGGGATGGACACGCTTGAAGTTCTGACTACGGGGGAGGGGGGAAGTGGGGGAAAGGCAAGGAAGGTAACCGAAACATTTGTACTCCCATAATATGCTGAAATTTAAAAAAAAAGACTTGGAAACTATTACTAAAGAAAAACAAGAGCTCTGGAGGAGAGGAATATATGAGGGTGCAGCAATTGTAAAGGATAGAATGGACTCTTGAGTTGTTCTGCCTGGATTTCAATCCTGGCTCCATCACTGATTTTGTATGATCGATTTCCTTATCCTTAAATGGTCCCTGCCTCAATTTAATATAGTGGCTGGCAAATAATAAGCACTCAATAAATTATGGCTATTGTTATTATTTTCCTCAATAAATTTTATTATATTAATCCAAATTGTTAATTATTCATTATTATAATTATCTCCAGTTAAACTTCAGATTCAAAGCCACAGACTACCCCTGCATGTACATCCACCCACACACAAAACACATAATTATATTTCAGAAATACCCCTGGGGCCCAGCCTAAAATTACAGACTAATAAACCTGAGACAAAGCCAATAAGATATAAAATCAAAGATTAAACAGGCATAAACTTCTATCATTATGTTAAAAGGGAAATGGTGGTCTAAGACACAGGGCTATGGAGTAGGCAGGGACCCAAATGATTGGCAGAGTTGGGACAATAACCTGGGATTACTCTTGTTCTGATAAGATCCTTGGAAACTGGATGCCGTTGCAGCCTATGCTGCTAAACAGGAGTGTGGTGGTCCATGAAGTCCTGGGCAGTGAGCCTAAAGAACTGGACCTGAAAATGTAACTGCATTATGAAAATAGTTTATCACTCTTCAGGAAGATGGAGTGATGGAGAAAGTGCAGACCTGGGAGTTAGAAGTCCTGGAGCCCACAGAAGTTCTATCAGGAATTCTGGGAAGTGGTTGATCTTCTCAAAGTTTGGATTTCCCATATCAGTATCCCCTGATATTTCCCATATCAGTATCCCCCTAGAACACAGAAGTTCTATCAGGAATTCTGGGAAGTGGTTGATCTTCTCAAAGTTTGGATTTCCCATATCAGTATCCCCAGTTTGGATTTCCCATATCAGACCCCTGAGGCATGCCATCCCTCCTCCACCTTTGTGAATATGGCCCACTATGTCTGGAAGATCCTAATTTCACTTCTTCCCCACCTCATCCAGATGGTCTCAGGATCTCTGAATGTTAAGCACAAACGTGTCCTCCCCAGATCTGATATTTTATCACAAAGGCTGGTTGGTAAACATGGACATGGCCTTTGTGTCATTGTAAGCTAACAAGTGGTCTTTCCTTTGGGTCATTGAAGCATAAGGATTTAAGCAAAAAGACCACACTTTCATCACACTCCTGCAAGGCAGGAGAAACCAATATTAACTCATTGTACAGGCAAGGAAACTGAATCTCAGGGAAGTGAGGTGACTTGCCAAGATCACAGAGCTGGCAAATGTTCAGTCAACTCCACATCCGTCACATCTGCCTCAAATCAAGGGTGCTCTCCTTCATATTCAGCTACATTCTGGGCAGTCTTGTCATCTCCAGGTCGTGCGGGCTCTGAGGTATCTTCTGGTCTCAGGGTCTGGGAAACAGTCTCCTCCAGGTAGAGGAGAACCATTGGGGAAAACCTCAGGTTATGTCTGAAATTATCCTAAGAAGTGTTTGGATTTTATCAGTGACTAAGACACAAATTTTATCAGTGACTAAGCCACAAAGACCCCCATCTCTGTGGAATTTACATTCTAGTGGGGGAGAGAGTCAATAAAAAATAAACATAAGAAATAAATAGACTAAATAAGATGTTAAAAGTTTACAAGGGCTACAAAAAAAGAAAAAAAATGGAGTAAGAAATAGATATCAGAAGTGTCTGGATGAGAGGAAACGTTATTATTTTATTTTATGAAACAGAGTCTCACTCTGTTGTCTGGGCTAGAGTGCCATGGCATCAGCCTAGCTCACAGCAACCTCAAACTCCTGGGCTCAAGCGATCCTCCCTCCTAAGCCTCCCGAGTAGCGAGGACTACAGGTGCGTGCCACGACGCCCAGCTAATTTTTCTGTTTTTAGTGAAGATGGGGTCTCGCTCTTGCTCAGGCTGGTCTTGAACTCCTGAGCTCAAGGAATCATCTTGTCTCAGCCTCCCAGAGTGCTAGGATTACAGGCATGAGCCACCACACCTGGCCAAATGTTGCAATTTTAAATGGGGCAGTCAGGGAACGTCTCACTGAGAGGACTTTTGAGCAAAGACTTGAAGAAGGTTAGGGACTAAACCATGGGATATCAGGGCAAAGAGGATTCCAGGCAGACAGAAGAACCAGTGTAAAGGCCCTGAAGCGGAAGCATCCCTAGTGTGTGCAGGAGACAGCAAGCAAGACAGGGTGGCTGCAGCAGAGTGAACTAGGGAGTAGAGAGATAAAGGAAGCAGATCGTGTAGAGTCCCATGGACCACTGTAAGAACGGTGGCTTTTACTCTGAATGAAATAGCAGGACATTGGAGGGTTTTGAGCAGAGAAGTGACATTAGCTGACTCATGTTTTAAAAGAATAACTAGGGCTGCTGTACTGGGAGTAGATTGTAGGTAGCAAGGGCAGAAACCCTTGGGCCCACCAACATAAACAAGTCAGGGAGAAGACAAGACACCAGCAAAGGAATGGACAGAGAGGTCAGAGAAAAACCAGAGTCTCTTTTCCTGGTAGCCAAGTAAAGAAAGTCTCTCAAAGGAGAGAATGGGTCTATTTAGCCCCCTTCCAAGACTGTAACTGCAGTGAATGTTCCAAAAAAGCATATCAAGTTATACCATTAGGCTTAAAACCCTTAAAGGACTTCCTGCTGCCTTCAGAAAAAAGTCGAAGGCAATCATCAGGAATTATCAAGCCTTTTAGAAGCTGACTCCTCTGGTCTCAAGCCAAGCTCATGCCTATCTGAAGCTTTTGCAGCTCCTCAAATATGGGGTACTCTCTCCTAACACTGAACCTTTCCATAGTTCTTCCTTTGCGTGGAAACTTCCTATTAATCCTTCATGTCTTGGCTGAGATGAAACAGTTCCTTTCGGGTTTTCCTCTGCTTTGTGCTCATTGGACATCTTGTGCTTATTTTTGTTGTAGCATTTACCATGTTACCATGTTGAGATTGCCTATTTACTTTTCTGCCTCCTCCAACAGAGCGTAAGTTTAGTGAAGGCAGAGAATGTTTCTCCTCCACACATAACTTGAAAAAACTGTAGGCTGGGCATGGTGGCTCACGCCTATAACCCTAGCACTCTGGGAGGCCGAGGCAGGAGGACTGCTTGAGGCCAGGAGTTTCAGACCAGCCTGAGCAAGAGACCCCATCTCTACTTAAAATAGAAAAATGAGCTAGGTTTGTTGGTGTGTGCCTGCAGTCCCAGCTACATGGAAGGAGGATCCCTTGAGTCCAGGAGTTTGAGGTTGCAGTGAGCTATGATGACACCACTGCACTCTAGCCTGGGCAACAGAGTAAGACCCTGTCTCAAAACAATGACAACAACAACAACAACCAAAAAAAAAAAAACCCTGTAACAAATATTTTTGAATGAATGAATGAAAAAGTAAAGTTCAGTTTGGGACACAGAAGGCAGAAACATCTGGTAGAGCAGTGCTGTGCTGATAAAAGTTTATCAACTGGCTCTTGAAGGGAAAGCCCTGATTTGTAGCATTTATTGAATTCCATGGTGCAAATACTCCCACCTTGGCCAATTTCAAATTACCAATGTGGCACTGCTAAATATAGAATTGGGAAGAGATGTGCACAATTGGCTCTTGCAAGCCAGTGTGAGCAGATTCCAGCACACTACTGCCTGTGGCAGGTGGAGTTAAGGGTATAAAGCTTAGGAGTGCAATATGAGCTGGCAAGATGGATTCGGTGGTCATCTGCAGAGTGATGATCATTGGAGCCAGGGGAGCAGCCAGACAACTTTGGTTCAGGGTCAATAGAAGGGAACAAAGATAGAATCTGAGGCAACACCAGCATTTCATGTGGCATGTGGTAAAGCAGCCTCTTTGAAGGAGAAAGAGGCTGGAACACCTGAATGAGGAAATCGGGAGAACCAGGTCAGTACAGTGTCAAGGAAGCTGGGGAGTAGGAATTCTCAAGAAGAGTCCCATTGTTAAATAAAGTAGACAGATTCAGTAATGTGAGGCCTGGAAAAGGCCTGTTGTGTTTCAAAGTAAACAGGTTATTGTTACTTAACCAGAGTGGTAAGGACAGTAGGCAGAGTACAGAGAGGAAAGTGAAGAAAGAATATATATGGCCAGGGAGGCTAGCATTTTGGGTGTTGCATTAGTTACCTATTGCTGCAAAACAAATTATCCCCAAACTTAATAGCCAAAAACAACAATAAACATTATCTCATAGCTTCTGTGAGTCAGGAATTCAGGAGCAGCATAAATGAGGCTGCAGTTAAGATGTTTCCTGGGCCTGTGGTCATTTGAAGGCTTGAATGGGACTAGAGGACCTGTTTCCAAGATGGCTCACTCATGTGGCTGGCAAGTCACTACTGCCTATTGGCAGGAGTCCTCAGTTCTTCCCCCAGACGGACCTCTCTATAGGGCTGCTTGAATGTTTTCACAATGTGGCAGGTGGTTTTCTCCAGATCGAATAATTCAAGAGAAAGCATAGCAGAAGCTGCAAGTGTCTGTTATGGCCTAGCCTCGGAAGACATGCACCTTCACTTTTATACATCCTATCAGTCACACAGACTAGCTAGGATTCAGACTGGATAGGGACAATGCAAGAGCACAGACACCAGGAGGAAAGGATCACTGGGGGCCATTCTGGAGGCTGGCTATCACAGATGGGGACCAGGCATGGTAGGGTTAAGGGCCTGGTAGGATGAACTGGCCTCAGGGTTATAAATATAACTCTGGTATTAATCTGCTTCATGGAATCACAGGTACACTGGGTTCCCCAGTAGAGTTGTCAGTCAGGCTCCAAGTGCTGGGACATCTTTCTGTAGACTTTGAGGTTGGTGGAGGAAGAGGCCTAGCAGTGTGGATAATTTTTTCTGTGAAAACTATAAACTAGCATTGGCTGAGGCCTAACATGAAGCCTCCTTATTGAGGCTACTTCAAACACAGACTCCCTTTCTTGGAAGGCACACAATGGTTGGACCTGTGAAACCAGATGGAAGGAGCACGATAATCAGAAGGTAAGAAATGTATTTTCTCTAACTCAGGGTAAACCTCTCTGATCAGAGTTTACCTCTTTCTACTTCTGAGATTCCATTTTTTCCAATAGTATACAATTTGGGGGAAATGTTTTTGCTTTCTAAATTTTGCATGTTATAAATCTATAAAGGCCTATAATGGTAGGCACAACACCTGTTATAATGGCTAGCAATCTGAATCAAATTTATAGAAACAACTAGAATTTTCTGTTTAATCAGCGATTGAGGAATTCTCTGCTGCTGTCATCTTGTGGCCACTTGGAGTAATAACAATGAGAATATTGCCTTTGGTCTACAGAAAGATATCCCAGTGAATCACCAGACAACATAGGAGGTCCCTCTGGATTCTGAGTAAATACTTCCAATGGCAGGTTGCCAATTGCTTTGCAAGGCAGTCTGTATCCATGGTCTAAAACTTTTGACTATTAGAAAATTCTGGCCAGGCATGATGGCTCATGCCTGTAATCCTAGCATTCTGGGAGGCCAAGGTGGGAGTAGCATTTGAGGTCAGGGCGTTCGAGACCAGGCTGAGCAAGAGCAAGACCCCATCTCTACTAAAAATAGAAAAAATTAGCCAGGCATGGTGGCGCACTCCTGTAGTCCCAGCTACTCGGGAGGCTGACGCAGGAGAATTGCTTGAGTCCAGGAGTTTGCAGTGAGCTATGATGACACTCACTGCACTCTAGCCAGGGCAACAGAGTGAGACTCTGTCTCAAAGAAAAAAAAGAAACAAAGAAAGTTCTTTCTGATAATGAGCCAAATTTTACGTAGATTTAATTTTTATCC
Organism: Lepilemur ruficaudatus; assembly: GCA_963574885.1. Classification (NCBI taxonomy): domain Eukaryota; kingdom Metazoa; phylum Chordata; class Mammalia; order Primates; family Lepilemuridae; genus Lepilemur; species Lepilemur ruficaudatus. The sequence goes on along the minus strand of CAUYRT010028243.1, from coordinate 5,602 downwards.
AATATGTCCTTCTTTTTCTACTTTCTAATTTTTTCATATCTGCAGGCAGTCGCTTATCATATTTTCCCCAATTTTTTTTTTCTTAGACTAAACACTTCAGCTTGATTTCTCCTTAAATGATATGACTTCCTCTTCATGCACAGTCTGAGACAGGGATTCCGGTGCAAGTGATTTACTGGGGAGTGGCCTCAGACAAAACCTGCGGGGAGTAAGAGAAGAGAGGGAAGCAGGCTAGAGAAGCTAAGCAAGGATGTAGTCTCAGTAGGGAGTGATGGGGCAGGAAGGACAGCACGGAGTTAGTCCCACCTTGAGGCAAGGAATTCAGTCTTTTTTATCCTATGTCACTCTGTCTTTGGCTCTGGAGGCGAGAGGAGTTAGAGGGAACCATCCTGAGTGAAGTGGTTCCCGACTGGGCAAGGGCAATGCTCAAGAGTTAACAGGCAATATTCACAGCATGTGGAGAGTGAGTGCCCAGGAAAGGGGATCTGTATACCTTCTGCTAATAGCCCATCTCAGTCATTATACTCAGACCAGGACCCAAATCTGCCAGATGTGGTCTGATGGGTAGAATTCAAGGGGACTATTAAATCTCATTCTCCTTAGCCTACAATTAATAGTCTAGGTTTACATTCCAGTTGTGCTAATCTAAACCCCAAGATATTTTTCACATGAAAATGCCCCCAAGCCAAGTGTCTTCCATTAGTGTTTATTGCATGATGCTACCAAAAGCAAAAACACTTTTATTCCTTTAAAATTTAATGTTGTCATTTTGGTTTTACATTCGAGCCAACTGAGTTCTCTTTGAATCTAAACTCTGTTGTCTAATTCAACACTCTCTGCTTTGTCTTCTGAAGACTTGATGAGTGGATCTCTTTGGTAACTTTCAACTTCCTCGTCTGTTCTTTATGCCTGATGGCTAGTCATCTCTTAATGTCTGGCTCTTACTGCCCTGCCTAATAATCTCCATTCTGTTGCTGCCCCTCTGTCAGCACCACAGAGAGAACTTTGGTTGAAAATGGCCAGGAGCAGGCCTGAGGCCAGGGCTCGAGAGAGTCAGCCAAGGTTTAACAGAAACATGATTCTGAGATAAGCAGACAGCCTAGAACCCAGGTAGTTACACAGGCAATGTTAGGTGACCAATATAGAAAACTTGAGAATATCAGCATAGTAGCCTTGAGCTTTCTGATAGCTTGACAGGAGATGAGGAGGTATCTAAAAATAATTTAGGGAATATATTTAACCAATATTCAACTCATTTAAATAAGTCACAGTGTGGCATATGATTACCTTGAACTTTAGGATTTACAGAGAATTATCCATCCTCTATGATAACATTTTCCATATATCCAACTGCAGCATCAGACCCAGAGGAGGCAGGCAGCATGATGCTTTCTCCCTCCTCCCATCAGCACCAGTGCTCTACACAATCAGCCCTGGGGCAGGGAAAGTTACCTCTCCTCTGACTGTGATTGAGGTGTTGGGTACAGACCTCTCTCCCCAGGCTTCCATTAGCAGAAGGAGCCATCACCATGGGCAGTCCTGCAAGCATGTTTCTCCCTGTCAGCCTTGTCCAGAACTGGCATGCCCTCTCCTCCCAAAGGGCAATGGATGAAAAGAGTCACCATGAAAGGCAGATTATACTTAGGACAGAGCAAGGACCACCTAAAATCACCTTATGCACTTCCCAAAATACGTGTCCCACCAACCTTTGGGAAACACCATTTGCAGCATATATTCTGGAGTAGAGAGAGAATCATCTAATTATTCTATGGTAATTCCATTCTCCCACCCTCCCAGACCAAAGACCTAAAAACCTTGAAAGCAGTGAGACTATACAGTGGAAACCACAGTAGATATCACCTCTGAACCAAGAAGTAGGCCTTTTCTTTCCTAGTTAGAGCCATGGAGCTTTACATAAGACAAATGCTCCCATTTGTTACCCTGTCCACCAAGTTCATTAGGTCTTTACATGATTGGACTCTCTTTACAAATCAACTTAAACAAACTGCAGTTAGGACATTAAGCAGAGATTCCAGAGAAGAGGAACAACCTGGCATTGAATTTACTCCCTCAAATGCAGGCACAAGACAAATTCCGTATTGGGATGGTTCAACCGGGGTACTTGATTTTAGAGTCACTATGTCTGTCCGTATTTAAAATAGGTAATTATCTTTTAACCAGGCCAAAGCATTCGAGTTACAAAAGGCCACAGTGAAAAGTAAGTTTCTTTCTCACCTTTTCTTCTAGTTTCAATTCCTTTCCCCAGAGTTAAACGGTATTGCCAGTTTCTTATGCATCCTTAATCACACATATCCTTCAAAGCAGATGGCAGTTGTGCTAAAATTATAATTATGAATACTATATTCGTAATTTCTTTGAAATAGTGTTCTAGTGATATTTTAAGAAATCTTTTTTCCTTTTATGTCACCTGTCTTAGTTTGGGTTTCTTCAAAAGCAGAGGACTTGGGTGCAAACAATTTATTGGGGAGACGATCCAGAAAGCAGAACTGAAAGAGTGAACAAGGAAGAGAGAAAAATTAAGACAGGAACATCAGCAATGAACATATAATCAATAATTTTATTTTGGGCTGGGCACAGTGGCTCATGCCTGTAACCGTAGCCCATTGGGAGGCCAAGACAGGAAGATCACTTCAGGTCAGGAGTTCAAGACCAGCCTGGGAAACATAGTGAGACACTGTCTGTACGAAAAAAAAAGAAAAAAAGGACAGAAAAGTTAACCAGACATGGTGGTGCGTACCTGTAGTCCCAGCTACCCTGGAGGCTGAGTTGGGAGGATCCCTTGAGCCCAGGAGTTTGAGGTTGCTATGAACTATGATTGTACCACTGCACTCTAGCCTGGGCAACAGAGCAAGACCCTCTCTCTAAAAAAAAAATTAAATAATTAATTAATAATTGAAAATAAATAAAGAATTCTATTTTGGATATATTAAGCTTCAAATGTCTTTTAAATATCTGATGAAGAAGTTAAACAAGCAGTTGACAAAAAAAGTCAAATTATTTACAATCAATAAAATATTACTGATCACTGGTTTCTGCAGTAACAAGTTTCTCCTCTGGCCTAATGGCTGTCCCTGCTCAGGCTTTCTTTCCCCTGATGATTGATGTTAGTCAACCGTAGAGTGAGCATTCTATCAAACTCCGTTTAGAGTCCGGAAGATAAACAGCTAGCCTTTCCTGCTGGTGGCAGCTGCTTTCCAGATGCCAAAATCACCCCTGAGATCATTTGTTGCATTAAAAAGAAAAAGGTCCCAGATGCTGCTTTCCACAAACTTCATAGATGGTTTTTCAATATATTACTCCACAAAGTGGAAGCCATTATCACATTTATTATTCATGAAGTGCTGTAATAGGAATCCTGGTTTCAGCAAGTGAAGCTGACAGCCTTATTAATAATGTATGTTAAGTACAACTGATAGGCTCTCTTGTCATCTTAACATCACTGAGAGTGTTAGAGCAAAGAGGTGTACATGTGGCAACATGATCACATACGGTGTCCCTTCTGCTGGGAAGTTGGCAATGAAGGGACTGGAGGTGAATCTTTACTTTTCAGCTTAAGTTAGCGGTTCTTCAGCATTAGTGAGCAGAAAAAACATCTGAGGGTGATTCTAATTCAAAAGGTCTCCCTCCCTTCCTTCCTCCCAATAAATATCTCTTAAGTTCCTGCCATGTATCAGACAATGCCTAAGGTCTTGGAATCAGCATATTAACAAACCCTCTAAATTATTTTCTGGCTGGTAGTTCAGAGAACACATTGTAGGTGGAGCTGGCCTAAAGAAACCTGTAATCGACACTGTGGTTATCTCTCTAATGTTCGTTTTATCCAGCTCTCCAACCCATACAACAGATGTTGTATTGTGTTTACATAGCCACCCTTCTTTGCTCAGTCATGTGCTTCAGGAGAGGCTGGCCACACACCCAAGGCTGGTTCCTGACTGTTCTAAGGCAATCATGGTTTTCCCGTTCCCTTTGCAGGGATTGGTTTAGACTTGGCCATGTGATGTAGCTCTGACCAATGAGACTGAGGAGAAGTCTGCAGGGATGGTCTTTTCTTCTTCTGGACATGGCTGTATCCAGATGTAAAGTCTGGCACTGGGACAGTCACCTTACAACAAGGAGGGGGAGGCTAGCCCAAAAATGAAGGCTGCTCACCAGGGTGACAGAGCAGCAAGATGGAAAGAACTTGGTCCTTGAGCATGTCATTGAACCATGGAATTATCCAACCCTGGATCTGTCATATTCTTGGACTTCTAGGTGTAGGATAATAAATGCCCTTGATGTTTAAGCCAGATGGGTTTGGGATTCTGTTATACTTTCTGCTAAAAATATTCTGAGTGGTATTGAATTTGTATGTGCACTTTTGATTCAGGGGTTAAGTTTTCTGTAATTTACTATTAAATAATTGTAACGTAATGTCTCTGGTGGGTTCCCTAAAAGCTGGGCCTGAGACAGGGGTTTGAGTGCATGTGATTTATTGAGACTATGCCCTCAGGAGAAATCATTAAAAGAAGGAGTGCAATAGAATAGGAAAAGGGGAAGAGATGAGCAAGGATGTGGTTTCAAGCAAAGTCTGGTCTTGGCCTGATCCATGGGAGGTTCTGTTACTACAATGAATTGGGGTCCACTCACCCAGTGCAGTAAAGCCAGACACTGACAATGAGATTTGTAGCAGGAGAAAAAGGCATTTTATTGCATGGCACCAAGCAAAGAGACCATACAGCTAACTCTTAAGACCTGAACCCCCAGATGGCTTATAAGCAAGGATTTTAAAGGCAGAGATACATTCCAGGAAAGCAGAAGTTGAAGGCAAAATTGTAAATCAATACATGGAAGTTATACATGGGTTTAGCACCTGGATGTGGCTCTCTCCAGGCCCCTCAAGGAGAAATTTTGAACAAAGCATGGTGATGGTCAGAGTTCAGTTTTCAGTTGTCCCTTATCTGAGGTCTATGGCAATTTTAATCTGGTGGGAGTATCTGAAAAACAACTCAAGAACATGTGTTAAGTTGTTATCTTTTAGTTGCTATAGGGAATCAAAACACTTTGTGACTCTGGCTTGCTTAGGAGACTATCTTCTTATTTATCAGGTTGCTAATTTACTTTTTTTTTTTTTGAGACAGAGTCTCACTCTGTTGCCCGGGCTGTAGAGTGCCGTGGCATCAGCCTAGCTCACAGCAACCTCAAACTCCTGGGCTCAAGCAATCCTTCTGCCTCAGCCTCCCGAGTAGCTGGGACGACAGGCATGTGCCACCATGCCCGGCTAATTTTTTACATATATTTTTAGTTGTCCAATTAATTTCTTTCTATTTTATAGTAGAGACGGGGTCTCACTCTTACTCAGGCTGGTCTTGAACTCCTGACCTTGAGCTATCCACCCGCCTCGGCCTCCCAGAATGCTAGGATTACAGGCGTGAGCCACCGCGCCCAGCCCAAAGCTCTCTTTTGCTTCATTTTTCTCATCTGCAAGATGGGGATGATAAGACTTCCCCTGCTGACGGGATGATTTTTTTTTCCATGAAAAATCAAATGAACTAATGAATAAGGAATAATTGTGTTGCTTAAGGATTACATATTTATTATTCTA
>CAUYRT010028236.1:0-12602 GCA_963574885.1 Lepilemur ruficaudatus | reverse complement strand
TTGTAGAGATGGGGTCTCGCTCTTGCTCAGGCTGGTCTTGAACTCCTGACCTTGAGTGATCTGCCCACCTCGGCCTCCCAGAGTGCTAGGATTACAGGCGTGAGCCACTGCGCCCGGCTCAAAGCTCGTCACTCCTGTATGATGTTCAGTGGAAATCGAGCGAGCAGTGCCCCGCTACCCGGAAATGCTGCAGGAACGTGATTTAATAGTGGCTCCTCCTGACAAGCTATTAGGAGTGGAAGGAACAGAGTATTTTATATTGCGTAAAAATGAGGCTTTGCCAATAATATTAGGGTTTCAAATCCTTGAATCATAATTTCTTGAAGATTTTTTTCATATATAGAAGGTGTTTCGGACTCTTCACGAGACAAAAAATGCTCTTGTCCAGATGACCCGGAAAAAAAATGGGTAACGGAGAGCCATCATGGGTGCAGATTATGGACTCTCAGGATTTAGGGAGTAATTCACTGGGCTTACTCTCAAATTTTATATACTCAGGGGGAAGTCTTTGGTTTATGTGTTTAGGACTGTAGTTCACCACAGTTTTACAGCATACATAAATTTCATACTAATGAATATTAATTTACCCCACAATTATGGTGAAAATTTGTACTTTACGGATCTACTTTAATCCCAATGTAGTTATTCTTTATATCAGAGGGCTGATGTCTTTCTGCATCCGCCTTAGCAGAGAGGGCAAGTCCTTGCAGGGTGGAAAATCTGGGCTGCGACACTACCTTGCCAGGCCGGACGGGCCATCACAGGCCACTTGGTCAAATCCACTCATTTTACAGATGAGCTTATACTAGCTTTGCCTTGGCTCAGAGATTGCAAATGACATTTTTGTGTGATCTTTGGCTTCTGTCACCATATCCTTGTGGATGAAGGCTAATTCTTGTCCTTTTTGTGCCAGGTCTCTTCAAATGAAATGCAGCCCTGAATCGGGGTGGTCACGTAGCTCTTTTGGTTTATGTTCAAACCTTGTTTTGTATTTTTTATTCAGAAATGCTTCCAGTAAAAACAAAAGGGGCAGGAGAGAGGGGTGGGGAGGGGACACTTGCTTCTTCAATTCTTCGCTCTATGAGGGGATAGCTGGCCTGAGAGGACAATGTAAGCCCCGGAGACTACTATTAGGTTGCTATTCCTTTCTCCTGAGCAACTGCTCTTGGAAAGGTAAAATCAGAATCATTATGTAAATACAATGTATAGAAAAATCTAGGAGACATATTTTAAATTTTAGTTTTCTTACTCTATATTATCTTTTAAAAAACATTAAATTTTTTGTTCATACCTGTTTTAAATAAAGAGTGGTGGGAGAAAACATTCTTTTTTTCCCTTTAAAATTATTTTATTAAGTCACAAATGTATAGTTTCTTAACTGTACACATGCACTCCAATATTTTTTTAAAGGAAAAACATTAAGTCTTAATACACCAGGATCCTGGATAATAGCTTTTAAACATTTTGAGAAAAAAATCTTAAAAAACTTTTCACATGTCGGTTGGAAACTTACAAATTTAACCTTACCAAAGAAGGAATGTTTCTATATTCTTACAAAGTCCACTAGAAAGAAACAACAATTAAAAAGGTAAGAATCTGTTTCAAAGGCATTTTTTCTTTATGATCCTTCCTCTAGAGTAAGGGAATGTTATAAAATAATCCAATCTAGTCACAAAGTGGCTTTGTGCATCTGCTCTGGTGTCTTCTGCTGTATCACTGCGTATTTATGCGTGACTGAGATAAGAGTTTCCTTTCCGGTGTTATTCCGATAACCTGAAGCTGTTCTGTCACCTCTGGGCTCTCAGCCTCTCCTACCTACACAGTGAAGCCCATGGCAGACAGGAAGAATCTCACATTGGCTCCTCCCACCATAACCCCCACTTCCTCCATGGCCTCCTGGACCACAGGTCCCTCCACCATGTGGTTCCTTCTACCCATGTTCCTTCTACCACCAAAGTTTCCACTCCTCCTTGTACCGTAGTTAGAAGGTTGCTGGTTATCATTTCCAAAATCATTGTAATTTCCACTTTCATCATCTCCTCCATAGTTGTCACAACCACCTCGGTAGCCCCCACCCTGGCTGCCATATCCAGGTCCTTCACCACCAACCATATCCTCCTCTTCCTCCTCCATACCCAGGGCTACCTCCAAAAGTGCCAGCTCCAAGTCCTCCCCCATATCCATGACAGCCATCCCCAAATCCACACCCACTTCCACATCTGTCAGATCCTCCTCTAAAGTTACTTCCTGGTCCTGGTCCAACATGTCCACCACCACCACCATGTGAATCCCCAAAACAGCGTCTCCTACTCCTAGAACATTGAACTTCCTGCATTTCCTGTCTAGACAAAGCCTTTCTTCCTTATGCTTTAGGACCACTGATGGTACGGTATTTCTGCAATACCGTTCTATCCACGGGATCATGGCCATCAAAAGTAGCAGAGCCAAAGTTTCTTTTTTTGCCAGACCACCTATCAGTTATTATCTCAATGGTACCAATTTTTCCATATTCCTTGAAATCATCTCTAAGGAGATGTTCCTCAGTGTCTTATTTAGTTCCACCAACAAATGGCTTCTTCGCAGTTACACGAACCTCTCTAGCCACCGTTTTGGCTCAACCACACCCCCACAATTGATCAACAGAATTAGGCCTTGCAGCCATGGCAACACCACCCTCCGCCAAGAAGGAGAACATGACAAAACCAAGTGCTCTTGACCTTTTGCTAGCAGGATCCCTCAAGACTACACAGTCTGTAAGTTTTCTCCGTTGCTCATTGTTGCTGCTCAAACTTTCTTCAGTGATTTCAAAGCATAAGCCACCCACAAAGAGTTCACAGAACCCTTCCTTTTCTCTCTCTTTTGTGGACTCAGTCACTTCAGCCCGATTTCCCGCAGCCAAGTGAAAGGAGAGAGATGTCCATGGACTAACGCAACCGGCCCCGTCCTGGGGCAGCAGTGAGAACTGTGGCTGCCCGAGCAATACCGCCACGGGGACACGTGGCCGCCACTTGAAAACCATTCTTGTCTTTCATCCCACTCTAGGGAGAAATCCTTCAGTCCTTCACTGTTAAGCATGTTAGCTGTAGGTTTTGATTTTGTTTTTTCTAGATGTTCCTTTTCTTCTTTTTAGTTGACACATAATAATTGTACATATTTGTGGGATACAGAGAGATATTTTGATACATGCACACAACGCGCAATGATTAAATCAGGGTAATTAGAATATTCAGCACATCAAACATTTATCATTGCTTTGTGTAGGGAACATTGAAAATCTGCTCTTCTAGCTTTTGTTCCATATGGGAGCCAGGTGTGAAGGATCTTTGTGGGGCTTTGGGTCTTTCCATATAGTGGCTGTTGCTCTCCTCCCCAGGCCTGTACCATGAGAGAAGCTTTTTCTGGACGCTTGTTCTGACCCAGTATTTCCAAGCATTCAGTAAGATCTGTAGAGAAGAGCCTGAAAGTGTATGTGAATTTTTCTTTTGACTATGGCTCTTAGGGATTCTATATTCTCATGTTAGCCCACACTTACACTTTACCAATTTGGTAAAAATATGTGAATTTTCCTTAACAGTTTATATGGTATCCAGCGTCTGCCCCAAGGAGGCATGTGCTCATAACCCATCTCTTCTTGGAGGCATCTGTTTCTCCTTAGATTTCAGGTTAGTGGGTTGCCCTGCAACCTCAGCTGTCTGGTGGGTTGAAGAAAAGATTTTATTTTGTAGATTATACGACTTTTTATTTTTGTTGTAGGGGTGAAGATTACTAATTCTGGATTTCTCCGTCCTAAGCAGAGGCTAAATTTCCCTGGATATATTTTGAATATACAGCCCATAGGAACTGTTAATGTGTAGAGTAAGAGAGAGAAGTCATGAATGTCCCCAAGATTTGGGGCCTGAATGACTGGAATAATAAATAGTCATCAGATGTGTTACGAAAAGCAGCACATGTAGCCCCTTTGAGTGAGGAAGATCAGAAGTTTATTTTTGAACATGCATGTTAAGTTTTGGATGACCTTTCAATATCTAAGTGGAGATATTCAACAGGAAGTTAGATACAAATCTGGAGTTTGGGGAAAAGGCTTGCGCTTGAGACATAAATTTGGGAGGCATTGGTATACAGAGTGATTACTGACGAAGAGAGCGGAGACAGATGGCAGAAGACAAAGTCTGAGTCCAGCATTCTGAAACATTAATAGGTCAGTATATTAGTTAGCTATTGCTTTGTAACAGATGACCACAACCTCTCTGGCATGCAACCATAAAGATTTATTACTCTCAGTCATCTATCAGCAGGTTGGCTGGAATTCAGCTGATCTGGGCTGGGATTGGTCCGGCTTATCTAAGCTTCTGATGGGTTCAGGTTTAATTCATGAGGCTCTGATTTTCCTTGGACCATGGGCTTGTGTCATATCCACTAGCTTCTGTTTATGTCACACCCATTAGCATTCCTTTGGCCAAAGCAGTCCTATGGCTAAGCCAAACACAAATGAGTCAGGGAAGAATATTTTTATATGGAATTGGTGAGAAGGAGCTGATATTTACTAAAAAAAAGATGTAACTCACTACAGTCTATCTGCTTATTCAGAAACAATCACACACCTACCACTCACATGGAAAATTTACTAGGTACAGTTTCTGCTTTTCAGATTATCACAGGGGACAGTTTTACCAAATGCCTTGCTACTACATTCACATAATACTGATTTTCCAGCTGCCTATAACAGTTTATGTGCTGCCTATCAAAGCCACTGCCATATATTTTAGATTTTTGTTTTAAACATAGCCCAAGTCTAGGTACCAATTACTGTATTAGTAAGCTATTGCTATATAACAAATAATGACAAATATTTCAATGTCATGCAATCATATATTTATTTCTTGCTTACACATGTATGTTGGCGAGGGTTAGAGGTCAGCTGGCTATGATTTTTAGCTGGGACCAGGTCTGCTCCACATGTTCCTCCGTGTGGCCCGCATATTATTCTCATGGTGAAAGGCAGGAGCATGGAAGGCCAAGCTCCACTGTGCAAGCACACGACAACTGTCTCATTGTGTCATGTCTGTTAACATGGCATTGGTCAAAGACACGCTCATGGTCAAGCCCAAATGTGGCTCAGGGACTGCTTTCAAAGTTCAGGCAGCTTACCAGTCGGCTTTGGCTTTCACTTTCTCCTTGCACGGGACCTCAGGTTAGTCTAGGAGTGAATAGCTCACTAGAGCTGCTCCAGTCTTTCCTGAGCATGTGTGCAGCCTTGTACATGCACACAGCCTTCCAGACCCAGGAAAAGGTGAGATCTTATCAAGTCTCGCACTGGCTGCCTTATGTCCCTGATCTCTCTCTTAAATTTCTGGCCAGTCCACTGTTTGCTTTTTTTTTTTTCTTTTTTTTGCTTGTCCCAACTAGCTTCGAGACCTTAGGATGGCTGCAATGTTGGCCTTCTCGATTGTTTACCATGAAGACCACCATTTCATGATGTATTTTGTGACTATATCCTATAAACTTCTGAGTAGACTGGTGCCAAGTGTAGTCTATGGTAGACTTGTGAGTCTGGAAATTTACTTGAGCCCAAGAAAACTTTTTGGTGTGCATTGCAAATTGCAATTTGCGAAAAGACCTTAAAGCTGAATGCTTCGGTTAAACGTTTCCAATGTCTACTTCCAGAAAGATGGAGCAGACATACTTTTCCATCTCTCCAACTAAGTACAGCTAAAAACCTTGGTGGTTATAAATAAAACAAACATAAGATGCTGAAAAAGTGGAGAGAAAAGGGAAGATTAGCTGAGACCTCAGAACCTGTGTAATGACCTGGTGATGATTTTCCTGGCTTTTCTTTTTGCCTCATACATTCCAGACTAGGCAACCGAGAAGCTAGCAATCTAACGCACAGAATCCAATTACTAAAGTGAGAATGTTCTAACCAACTGAAAATGACCAGAACACTTTTCACTATCTGTGAGCCCAGAGAAGCTATGGGACCATCCTGGACTTTCCTCCAAGAAACACACAAAGCCCATGCCCAGCAATGGCGGACAGTGGAAAGATAGTTACCCCAGGAGGGCATTTCTTCAGGTCAATTGTCACCATCACAGTTACAGCAGCTACACTGGATACGCCCAGAGCTTGGGTCTCCATAGTGAATAGATCATTGAGTCTCTCACCTTCCTGGCTCCAGGGTCATTGAGTTTCAATGTCCCACGCTCTCCTTCCTTTTCTCTAACAACAAGGACACTTTTAATGGTTTTGTTGTAAGTCATTAAAGGGAAGTTGGCAAAGCATAGGAAAGATGAGGCTGTTTCAAAGGTTAAGAAATCTTACAAAATTTTTATTATAATTCCTTATAGGGCTGTAAGTGGAAATCCAGTCGTCTCCCACTTCTGCTTCTGAGTGTATTGTTTTCAAACCTTCCCTGCTCTTCAAACTTCCACCTTTAGATAGAGAGCATCTTTTCTAAAGGAAAGGCCCCCTTCTCTTCCCACAGGCTTGAATAATGGGTTTTCCCTATTGCAAGGAGGATGCATAGTGAGGACCTTCAGACACGCACGCACAAAGGTGGGGCTTATTTCTAAGAACCTGAGTCTGGTTTCTTGGGTATTTCTTCAAGAAAATGAGTTAATATGTGAGCAATGAAATTTTGTTAGAAGCAAATATTCCCATTGTCTTCATGAGTCCAGAAGGTCAAGGACAACAGAGCCCAGGCCAAATACCCCCCAGGAACCCAGACCACCTCAGCAGAATGTGGAAAGAGAGTGCAAAAACGTGCCTGCATCAGTGAGCACCCACCTCCAACCTACATAAGGAGTTGAAAGTGTGGGGAGGCAGAGAAAGGAAAGATCTGTGGAAGGGGCTGTTAAGGGCTGTGGCGATTCCCCTCCCATGTTCAGGGTCAAGGGTAAGAGGGAAGCACCTGAGACCAGGCAAGAGAATTTTTGGATAACACTGCAGAGATCTTGACACTTACCCCAGGGGTTTGGGGAGCAGGAGGTCTTGTACTGTACCTACAGTGGCCTCAGGCAGCGGAGCAAAGACAGCACCAGGGCTGCACTGAAGGCAGCTGCACGTCCGCCAGTGTGGGACAATTTGTGCGTAGAAGTTCCATCTCATCATGCATGACCTTGCCACATACACATTGACAGCTCCATCAGGCAACACAACTGTCTGTGAAGACTGGCCTTGTCCCAACCACGTCAAGTGGCCATGTCCCAACCACATCAAGTGGCCATGTCCCAACCACGTCAAGCGGCCATGTCCCAACCATGTCAAGGAGTCTAATGAGTACCCCAGTGGAAGGGGAAATAAAACTTCATTCATGCTCTTAGCAAGTGAGAATGTGATGGAAGGCAATCAGAATCAAAGTGTGTTTATCATTTGAACTTGACATTATTATGTTCTTGACAACTGATAAAAGAAAAAGTTTTAGGCATACATCCAGCCCAAACAATACTAATTCAGAGGGCTTTCAGTGAACGGTTGCTTGGAAATGAAGGAGCTTAGGAAATTTCAACCCAAAATATGACTCCTTGGTATAAAGAGTATTTTGAATTAAAGGCCCTTGGAGAGCAACAGGCCCTTGGAAGGGGCTTTCCTTCTGTCTGTATCAACCAGAAGGCCCATCAAAAAAAAAAAAAAAATTTGACTTTCCTTGCCCTCCCTGTTATTTCAGTACATTGCAGGAAAGAAGATCAAGAATGTCACCAGTCCTGGGCCAAATCATTTTAAATATAATACCTGTCTCTCTGGTTAATTTACAAATCAATTTGTTTCCGCTCATCCATTCATTCTTCTAAATTTCTATCCATCCTCCCTCTCAACCATTTATTGCCCCTAAACAGAATTACCTATGTTCCTCATCCCCTCTCCCCTCTAAAAGGAGGGTATATAAATTTCTGGGCCCCACTGGGACATTGAGTGATCACTCTGTGACTCTTCCTGTGCACATGGTATCTTATTACTCTACCTTATTGTGAGTTGATCTTTCAGTGAACTTTCGGGAGAAAGGGGAAGTTTCCCCTCACCCCACAGAAGCATGAAACCAGAATGGGGAGCAGTCTGCGTGTACATTTCCACTCGTTCTAATTTTTTTCATTTCTCCTCTCTGATATCTTCTTTTGTCATAATAACTGTTTCTTTTCATTATCTTTAGGCATAGACTCAGAGATTAGGCATTTCCTTAGACCCAAACCTTTTTTTTCCAACAAGCACGTTTATAAGTTACTGTCGGTCATTTTTCAGTGGCCTTTCTGCAAATAACCACTATTTTGAAGGAAAGTAATGTCATCAGTATTTTATGTGCCCCATTTGTCTTTCATGGGATTGATGAAGCCAGTCATCCCCCTTCCCACTCTTGTTGCTTTTCTCAAGCAAAAAGGAGAGCTGTCCTCACTTTTCTAGAAATGTATCTTCCTCTGACATGTTGGAGGGCGTATGTATTGGGGGATTTAAAAAATTTTTTTATTTTTAATTATTATGGGTACATAACTGTTGTATATCTTTATAGGGGACATGTGATGTTTTGATACAGGCATACAATGTGTATTAATCACATCGGGGTAATTGGGGTATCCATCACCTCAGGCATTTATCAGTTCATTGTGTTAGGAACACTCCAACTCCACTCTTTTAGTTATTTTAAAGGAAATCCTAACTTATTGCTGATTATAGTCACTTTGTTGTACTAACCAATATTGTTCATTCTATCTAACTGTTTTTGCACCCATTAACCATCCCCACTTTATCCCTCCTCCCCGCTACCCTTCCCAGCCTCTGATAACCATCATTCTACTGTCTGTCTCCATGAGATCAATCATTTTTAATATATAGTTCCCACATATGAGTGAGAACAGGTGAGATTTGTCTTTCTGTGCTTGGCTTATTTCACTGAACATAAGGTTCTCTAGTTCTATCCATGTTGTTTCAAATGACAGGATTTTATTCCTTTTGTGGCTATATAATATCCCATTGTGTCTATGCACCACGATTTCTTTATCCATTCATCCATTGATGGACACTTAGGTTAATTCCAAATATTGTGAGTAGTGCTGCAGTAAACATGGGAGTGCACGTTATGCATTTTGTTTCATTCTTGTTCAAAGCCTTTGGCTTAAACTATGTGAAGGCCAGCTCTCGCAGCTGACTTCTGCTTTCTGCTGGCTCTTCAGTTCCTGCTCCTCTGGCCACCAAGGTGCGGTTGCTGGTGCTTCTTTATAAAGTGAAGTTGCTCACACTTTCACATAAAATGAAGAAAGCCCTGAGGAGGCTCCAGAATCTTTTCACATGGTCATTGCGATGAAAAGGAAAAGAAGGGAGGAAGAAGGGAGGGAGGGAGGGAAGGAAGGAAGAAGGGGGGGAGGGAGGGAAGGAAGGAAGGAAGGAAGGAAGGAAGGAAGGAAGGAAGGAAGGAGGAAGGGAGGAAGGACATTTTGTCTTGTATAACTGGACACCATTCATGGGCTCATGCAGGGCTGGGTTGGCTGTGGGATAGGCTCTGGAAACACAGGACACAACAATCAATTTATCCTTCTTGCCAGATGGGGCCCATAAGACAGATTTTGATTTGCATATGAGCTGGACTAGAACTATGCCTTCCAAAGAGTGGCATTTCTAACTTTAGGTTATAGGTTAAGTGTGCTACTAAAAATAAGTGTGTTCACCTTCAAAGAAACTGACGCTTATATATAGCAATTTATTACTTCATAACAGTGGGTTGCTTCTTAGGTGTTTTGTTTTACATTCTCTAGGCAAAGAGAGCTGAATTTAACACTGGTTGCAAGAAAAATGTGCACAAGTGCCTTTTAATTTCTCTTTCTCAAACTTCTTTTCATGAATATGTAATTTCAAGAGTATACTACACCAGTTTCATAAAAATCTTATACGTTGCCTATACGTAAGACTTCTTCTCAGGAATTTTGTAAGTTATCAGTGTTGTTAAGCAGTGTCAGCTCTCACGGATGAAATATCTTGTGTACAGGTTGATGAGTCATTCATTAAACGTGCTCATTGTGCAGGGGAGTAGCAGGGATGGCCTTTCAGTCAGAATGTGCATCAAAATGCCCATGCCCTTAGACGCAATATTTTCAACTCAAGAAATAGTTGTATTTCATAGTACAAAATGTGAAGTTGTTTGCAATTGGACAAGGGGGCGGAGAACATTTCCTGCCATTCAGAAGTATCCTTTTGTGTTCAGCTTTGTCACAAAAATTTTATAGCTCAGTTCCTCTTACCGTGTCTATATAAAATCTTTGTGAATTTTGACAACTGTACCTTCTATGTCAAATGGTGGAATGGCGAAGCTTATCTGGATGCAGTTATAAATTACGACACACAATAACCAGGTCCAAGTGCACTTCTAGTCACAGATTTATTAATTTAGTAAGAACATTATTTTTACCAATATAAATCATTTTACCTTCAGCGTTGAACTTTTAAACTGAATTCGGTGTTAATCGCAATAATGTCAAATGCTTCACCTACAGCAGAGTAAATTTCCAAAAGCCTTTTTTGTGATTTTGTGAATTAAATGAAAGAAAAAAAAATCAAATCATGTTTTTCTACTGGAATCATCTGATGACACTATTTAACTGTTTACTTCTTTTAATGAAGTCAACGCATTAACGACCATTACTTCACTCTTGATGTGTGCATAAAAAAAAAACTTGGAGTAAAGAAATGAGTATAATTAACTTAGAAGAACAATCTTTTGGTCTAAGTGAAGTCATGCTTCATAAAGTGATATGTGAGCTCACCTTTCGTAGCCTGCATTTCAATCGCTATCTTTCAGCAGCATCTTCTTAATGTAGCTATTAGCTTTCAAAGTAGATGCCGATGCTTCTTGTGATTGGCAATCTGTGTCTTCTGCTTTCCGTGTAATCAAGCTTGTTCCAAGCTGCTGGCGCAAGACTGCACTTCGTGTTATCACCAAGCGCCCCTCATGCTGTTCTCGAGAAGGAGGGGTTAGTGACACTGTGACCCAACATTAAATCAGAGCTTTGTTCACTCTGTGTACATCTCCCGACCTGCAAGATGAGAAGATGGCAGAAGGGACAAGTACAAAGTGGAGGTTTACCGCACCCACCCCAGCTTATTATAATGCAGCTATTAATGATGATGCTTTGTTAAAAAAACGACAAGAAAAAGGACAAATGCTAAAACGGTCAAAACACAAGGAATACCGGCATAGACTGAGACTGCTCCAGGAAGGATTGCTTGAGCTCAGGAGTTTGAGACCAGCCTGAGCAAGAGGGAGACCCCATCTCTACTAATAGAAAATATTAAAAATATTAGAAAATAGAAAAATTAGCCGGGTGTTGTGGTGCATGCCTGTAGTCCCAGCTACTTGGGGGAGGCTGAGGCAAGAGGATTGTTGAGGTTGCAGTGAGCTATGATGACGTCACTGCACTCTACCCAGGGTGACAGTTTGGTAGAATTCACTAGTGAACCTCTCTGGGCCTGGTGCTTTCTGTTTGGGGGGTGACTTAATTATTGATTCAATTTCTTTGATACATATAGCCTATTCAGATTGTCTATTTCTTTTTATATGAGTTTTGGTAGATGGTGTCTTTTAAAGAATTGGTCCATTTCATCTAGGTTATCAAATTTGTGGGCATAGAGTTGTTCATAAAATTCATTTATTATACTTTCATAGACCATGGGATCTGTAGTGATGACCCTCCTCCATTTCTGATATTATTAATTCATGTCTTCTCTTTTCTTAGTCCAGCTAGAAGCTTATTGATTTTATTGATCTTTTCAAAGAATCAACTTTTGATTTTACTGACTTTTGCTGTTTATTTCTGATTTAAAAGATTTCTGCTCTAATTTATATTTCTTTTCCTCTGCTTACTTTGGATTTAATTTTCTCTTTGTTTTTTGTAGTTTCCTAAGGTGGAAGCTTAGATTATTGATTTTATATCTTACTTCTTTTCCAATATATGTATGAAATGCTATAAATTTCCCTGTAACCACTGTTTTTGCATCCCACAAATTTTGATAAGTTCTGTTTTCGTTTTTATTTTGTTCAAAAAATTTTTAATGTTTTTTTGAGACAGAGTCTTGCTCTGTCACTTGAGCTAGAGTGCCGTGGCCTCAGCCTAGCTCACAGCAACCTCAAACTCCTGGGCTCAAGCGATCCTCCTGCCTCAGCCTCCCAAGTAGCTGGGACTACAGATGCACACCACCACACCTGGCTAATTTTTCTATTTCTAGTAGAGACAGGGTCTCACTCTTGCTCAGGCTGATCTCAAACTCTAGACCTCAAGCGATTCTCTCACCTTGGCCTCCCAGAGTGCTAGGATTATAGACATGAGCCTGATTCAAAATATTTTTGAATTTCTCTTGAGATGTCGTCTTTGACCCATGTATTATTTAGAAATGTGTTGTTTAATCACTAAATATTTAGATATTTTCCTGGTATCTTTCTACTATTTATTCCTAGTTTAATTCCATTGTGGTCTGAGAGCTGAAATTGTATTATTTCCACTTTTTAAATATTAGTTAATATTAAAAATATGTGAGGGGGAAGGGAGGAGGGGATGGGTATATTCATACCTAATGGGTGTGGTGCACACCATCTGAGGGATGGACATGCTTGAAACTGACTTGGTAGG
>CAUYRT010028233.1:0-37241 GCA_963574885.1 Lepilemur ruficaudatus | reverse complement strand
CTCCTGCCTCAGCCTCCCGAGTAGCTGGGACTACAGGCATGCGCCACCATGCCCAGCTAATTTTTTCTGTATATTTTTAGTTGGCCAATTAATTTCTTTGTATTTTTAGTAGAGACGGGGTCTCGCTCTTGCTCAGGTTGGTCTCGAACTCCTGACCTTGAGCAATCCTCCCGCCTCGGCCTCCCAGAGTGCTAGGATTACAGGTGTGAGCCACCGCGCCCGGCCTCCTCCATGGCATTTATTAAAATAAGCAATTAATAACGTGCATATTATTACTTTACTTCTTTTTCTTTATCTCCAGTGCTCTGGGGAAACTAGACACAGAATAACAGCACGGATCTGATGACAAGCAGCTCCCCAAAAGAACGTTCTTCCCCCTTAAATCATTGTCATTCGTGGTGCTATAAAATTTTCATCATAACCATCCCAGTGGTTTCCTTGGCATGTTTAATAACGAGCCAGAAAGATGATCATATGGCCCATCCGCTTGTCTGCATTTTGCCAAAGGTGGGGCATGGCTTCCTGCGTTTTGCCGTGAAAACTAGATGCTCTGGTGGCCTTTAAGCCACTTCTATGACTTGCATCAAGCCATTGTCGTCCTCCCTGCCTTCCTCTGGATGGCGTCAAGTTGTATCTAGGGGATACCTGGGGCAGAGGTAACATTCAAAGTTCAGAACGCAAGGCTTGAAGCACTTAGGCAGCCTGTTCGGCTTAAGACTTACTCCGAAGCGTTATGTCCGACCCCACTGCTCATGAAACTCTGCGTCTGGAGTCCAAGTGACACATAGAAACGCAACAGACATTTAAGGAGCGCCTACTATGTGCCAGTGCGTAGGTGGTAACCATGCGACTTCAGGCCAGACAAATAAGGACCCTCCTTCGTGGAGCTTAGGTTCTAGCGGAGGTCGTGGACAACACTCACACCAACGAGTAAGTGAACGGGGGAATTTCAGGAGGGGGCAAGTGCCATGCAGGGAACAGAGGCGGCAGAGCATGTGCGTTGGGTGCGGACGTTGGGGGCAGACCCTGCGGTTCATCGACAGCTGCCGTGCGAAGGGCGGGCCAACGGTCAGCGGGGTGGCAGGGGCGACACGTACAGAGACGCAGAGGCTGGAACAAGCTCGGTGTTCCAGAAACAGAGAAGAGGCCGGGGTGGCAACCAAAAGCGATGGGACAGACCACACATTCGGGGGCGTTCTGGACGCACCCAGAGGAGGACTTCTCCAGAGTCGTCCAGCAGAAATGGTGGCCTGGCTTCACGCATCCCCAGTGCAGGCAAAAACTCAAACCATCGAGACCAACAAGGCAAAAAGACAAGAGCCATTAGGCCCAGTGTTCCAGCAGCTCTGCACAAATCTCTGCTCCCCACCCACACACTCTTTTATTAAGCTATAATAAGCCTCAGATGAAAACTGTTGCCATAGGTGAAGCTGACTTTAACATATGGCGGACCCAACCGAAGAAAAACACGCTACAGATGCATTTTCTTTTTAGTAAGTCCCAATTTACTTGTAGAATGGTTTTTGAAAAAAAAAAATGTTTATCATGTTTCTGGTCTGCCGATGTGTTCCAAATGTTGGGGAACAGACATGCGGACACGTCCGAGGGTCATTTGGTAAACTGATAACAAAGGCACTTGCCCCCTCCCCCCCTGCCCCTGTGGAATTGAGGTTTCAGTGTTTGATTTGACGCATTTCGCCAAAACGTAAAGAGGTATCCTGTGGTTTCGTAAACACGGTGAAGGGCAATGTGTTTCTGATCTGAAAGCCGGCTGGGATGTTTTACGCAGGAGAAGGTGGCTACTCAGACACCCTCAGTTGAAGAAAGCATTTGCTTCTCTCTCTCTCTCTCATAATGGTGTCCCCTTCTAGCAAAACTCCCTGCTTCGGAAGCTGAGCTGTAAGGGACAGAGAAGGCCACCACATAGAGGTCAAATCAAGGCGGCGTAGAGCATGGGGAGGGAATCAGAGATTCCTCCTGGCGTTCAATGAAATTGGCTAGCAGCTAACTCTCCAGAGCACTTGCTTTGCGTCGCAGAATATTCTGGATGCTTTGCACATGTCAACCACCCATCTTCAAGACAGCTCTAGACAATAGCTCCTATTATCACCTAGCTCCATCGGCTAGATGAACAAACCCAGGCACCGCCCTGTGGGGTCACTCAGATCTCCTCAGATCTCACCTCCACGTGGAATCCAAAGCCGCACTCGTAGAAGCAGAGAGGAGAACGGTGGTTACCCGGGGCAGGGGGTGGGGGCAGCGGACAGGGACGGCGAGACATCGGTCAGAGGGTACAAAGCTTCAGCCAGGAGGGATACGTGTTGGTGATCTGTGCACGGCGACTGCAGTTAACAATAATGTAACACAATATGTCTTCGAAATAGCTCAAAGAGGGAATTTTAGATGTTCTTGCCACAAAGAAATGATGACTGTTTGAGGTGGTGGGTATGTGAATTAGCCTGACTTGATCATTCCCCAATGTATCGAAACATCATGTATCAAAACATCACATCGCACCCCATAAATACATACAATTACTATTTGTCAATTAAAATTAAAATAAAACTAAAAACAAAAAAACAAAACCAGGGGAGAAAGGGGAGGAAGAGCAGAGGAGAACCCCACAAGGAACAAGCACAGGTACAGGACAGCCGCATCCAAATCAAGGGATCTGCTCTGGACACGCACAAAGCAAACCTTTACCTGCCGCAGGCTGTCACCCAAGTTACAGGGCTTAACTCACTTCTACCGCCATTTTCCCCAACCCTCCCCCCAAAATAAATTAATTACACTTGCAAATTTCTAACCCCTAAGGAATCTTATGCCCAAAATACATCCAAGACTCTTGCACCTCAATGCCCCTTAGCTTTTTATTGGCTCACTGTCGAGAGACTCCCTCTCTAGGGTCAAGGAAAAGAATCTCCCCTTAGGTACCTATCAACATGACGGTCAGTAAACAGGTGGACAGCAAGTTCAAGAAGACAGAAGCACGCACAAGGAGGCTCCGCATTCTTTGAGTTGGGCCTCAACAGTGAGATGCAACTGTTTACCATTCTAGCAGACTCCAAACATATCTCAAACAGCCTGACAGCTCTTGGAAACCCATGGTTTAGCATTTCTTCTCCAAATACCGCAATGTTATATAATATGATTGACCTCAGAATCCCAGTATAAAATCGGAGAACAGGAGGATCCCAGAGCTAGAATGGGCCTTCAAATGGAACAGATCCCACCCTTCCACCTCGAGGCAACAAAGGGTAAATCTACCTAGGAGTAGACTAAATCAGGAGCATCTTCTTTTGAACTTTATTTTAAAAGCACTCATTTGCTCTTGCAAAATGCTCATGGCTTGTTTTCGAAGTAGAAGGCAAGCTGCAGACGCCATTTCTCCAACTCTCTGGTCAGGGCCATTCGCTTTCTGTCCTACGCTGGCTGGTCAGGGCATGGTCGTCATTTTGAGAACGAGAGCAAATCCCTTCATCCTGGATCAGATCCACGCCAATATTTTGGGGACCTGTCTGAGCGTGGGGAGGAAAGAGAAATGATAACTTTTATCCAGTGAACAAAACTCCTTATAATTAGGTTGGTGGTTTCCATGGTAACGAGGAGCTGACTCTTTTATTTGAAATAAAAAATAGCAACACTCCAGCTGTCCTTGCCGTCCGGACGCTCCAAAGCAAATGAGAGCTTTGATTTCACATTTGCTATGACTGCTGAGGACTTTAAACCACGGATCTTACTTGTTGTCGAGTTTTGGCAAGGGATGCTAAGTCCCATTCCTCTGAGAAAACAGGTGTGAAAAACAAAAGCAAAAAACAACCAAAACAAAATAATTTTCCCCTCTCTGCAACCAGCATGCTGTTTGGTTTTTTTTCTTTCTAATTATCGTTTTCTTAAAAATCAAGCTACATCCTTGAACAAAACCGTTGGTGGTTTATCTTGAAAAACCATTGGAGATCTTCAAAATATATTTCTACGTTTACGATTACAGCACCCACTATTACTGGGGACGTCACTAGGTGCTAGGACTGTGCCCAGGGCTTTCCCTGCATCATCTCATAAAATGCTCCTGGCAACGCTACGATAGGTCCTCTTATCACGTCCATTTTAGTGATGAGGTTTAAAAGGTTAAGTAACATGCCAACCACCAATAGGAGCTATTGAATAAAAGTCCCTCCTGGTTCCAAATGATGGCAAAGCCTGGGCTTTGTACCGGCTACACTAGACTATTCTGCTTTTACTGTCATTTTGCAGTCTAGGCAAGAAGACACTCTTTGCAGGTGTAGACCATGTTAGAAGTGCCCCATAGAGGACTGTCATCATTTCTGGGACGAACCACTTTCTTCCTGCCATCCCACAGGGCTCCAGGGTGCCAAGGAATGTGGGGAATCATGATGTCCTCTCAGCAGAATCAGCCTGTAATCCCCATGGGACGGTCAGAAAGGTTGAGGGGGACCCTAACACCTACATCACCAGAGGGTCACTTAGCACAGTGGGTGCTAAGGGGAACCAGGAAGAGGAGAGAACTATCTAACCAAGGCCAGGACCAGCAAGGCCCGTCGTAGAAAGTGACACTGGAGTGAAGTCTTAAAGGAAAAGCAGATGTCACCCAGGTTACAGTGAGATTAAAGAGAGGCTTTAGGCCAGGCGCGGTGGCTCATGCCTGTAATCCTAGTACTCTGGGAGGCCGAGGTGGGAGGATGGCTCAAGGTCAGGAGTTCGAGACCAGCCTGAGCAAGAGCGAGACCCCGTCTCTACTAAAAATACAAAGAAATTATTTGGCCAACTAAAAATATATATAGAAAAAATCAGCCGGGCATGGTGGCGCATGCCTGTAGTCCCAGCTACTCGGGAGGCTGAGGCAGGAGGATCGCATCGGCCCAGGAGTCTGAGGTTGCTGTGAGCTAGGGCGACGCCACGGCACTCTAGTCTGGGCAACAAAGTGAGACTCTGTCTAAAAAAAAAAAAAAAAAAATTAAAAATTAACATTAAGAGAGGCTTTGAGGCCGAGAAAAGTGACTGTAGAGAATTCGAGGTAAGAAACAGAACGGCACCTTCAGGGAGCCGGGGCAGCGCGGCGTGGCCGAGGTGGGGCAGGACAGCTCAGTGAGACCCATGACATGAAGTGACTGCCATGTCTCAGCGGGCCGAGGGCAATCGATGAAAGAGGAAACGAGGAAATGGTAAGTCTTGGTGGAGCGTCCCCTTCGTGGCATTCTGAAAATCTGAGTTATTATAGTTTGAAATTATTGTTGGCTGCACGCAGCTCTGGGGACTGAACCACAGGGACCAGGAGGCCATGAGCATTACCTTTGATCGTCTGTTTACAGACCGCCTGCACCGAGCAGCCACAGATTCCTTTAATCCAGGAATTACATCTTATTCGTCTTTATCCCCCGTCCAGCAGGGGCCTAGCATACAGCAAACATTTAGCAGATGCTAAATGAGTGGACATAAATGGTCAACAAATACTTGCTATTTTAAATATATAAATATAAGTATTAATTACTAGACATCAGCCCTAACAATTACCCAGCTGCTGGGCAGAGCACTTTACATATATCATCTCATTTAACCACCACACCTGCTCCACGCGGCCGGCCCTCCATTAGCCTCATTTGATAAATGAAGAAAGTAAGGCCCGGAGGGGCTGAAAACAGCGCCCCCATCTACAGGGCTAGTAAATGGCAGAGTGAGGTTTGGAGCCCCGTTTCCATCATCTCAAAGCTCATGCTCTTTGCAGGCTACAGTATAAAAACCAATTTGACTGATCATTACAAGAACAGATGCTTCATTTACTTAATAGTCCCGGCACACAGCAAGTTCACAATGAAATTACTCTGATTGCAACAATTATTAAAAAGCTGCTATGTGCAGTGTGCTGGGCCGTGTTCGGAAATCCACAGGGCATACCCTCTGTCTACGAGGAGGCCCCAGCCTGCCAATGACTCAGGGACCCCTGGAACGATGGCTTGGGGGAGACGGAGGTCTCTGAAGCAAGCGTCAATCCCATGTAGAAACACAAAAATGATTGCTTTGTAGGTTTACGGGCGTGGTCCTTTGATACATTCTGCCAACTCAGCACCTTTCCCTCTTTCTAGCGATAAATCAACCTTGGATGAGTTCTGGGGTGCCACCTCATTCCCTTCCCTCAGCTCAAGCAGTTTAGGGGAGGCCGATTTCATACCCTGATCCGGGAAGGATCTGTGACCTAGATCTGGCAAATCAGAGCATGCAATGTGGTTGGCCACAGTTCAGAACGACATACAGAATCCCAGGGACTTTTCCCAGAGCTACCTGGACCCCTGAGGGTACAGAGAAGAGGTTGAACACTGGCCAGCCGTCTGCCCAAGGCTGGAGACAGCCTGAGAATGAGCCCACGAGATGGAGGGACCTGTGTCCTTAGGATGCTACTTGAGTCTTTGAATGCAGCCTTGCCTGAACATTCAATAACCTCGATCAATAAATCCTCACTCTGCCCCTTTGAGGCTGGTCCTCTGTTGAATACAACCCAGAGTCCAGGCAAGTACAGTTCCACTGCAAGGGAGAAAGGGACCGAGAGAGGCTGGAGAAAACACGAGGGGAGGGGTGTATGTTCAGTTACTGCCCGAGGTTTTTTTTTATTTGCTGCATTAGGCCACATTCTACAACATGACATTAAAGCCCCCATTCAACTCCACCCCACGCAGCATTTACCTACTTGCTGCCACAGTGCACTGGAGCGTCAGTCCTCCAGTGATCAGGAGGGGTTAATGCAGCTTCCAAGGAAGGGAAACAGAAAAGAAATTCATTCATTCGACAAATATTTACGGAGCACCCACTATGTGCCAAGTACTCAGGCCGAACATTTGCTGAAAATTTTTATCTCATCTACGTCAAGGGGGACTTCTGGCATCTTTCAAGTTAAATAAACTTCACTGATCCGTAAGATAATTAAGAGGAAAAAAGAACAAAGACACCTTTCCTCCCTTCTCCTGCCTTCCATGCACTTAAAGAGACAGCTCTCAAGTATAAGCCAAGAGCGGCCAATATCTATTCGGAGGTCAATTAGACCCTACAGTGCGTGGAAAGGAAGAGAAAGGGAGACAGATTGGATTTCTGGAAAGAGCAAAGATACACCCAGACGGCGTGAAGAGAGAGCCTCAATGTCCATCTCAAAAATGAAGAGGGGAGGTTGCGGTTGGGAGGTGGTTGTTGGAGACAATAATACAGCTAATGCGCTTGGTCCAGAGAAGCTAAACCGCATGCTCCAGGGAGCAGACTCTAGGAATGTGCATCTTCGCCAGGATCACCAGGTCATTCTTGTGCAAACTGCAGTTTGAGAGCCGCCATGGTCTGAGGGCCGGCGTCCCCTTCCAAGTCCATATGCTGAAGTCTCGATGTGATAGCATTAATAGCCAGGGAAGCCACTGCCCTCGTGAAGGGGGTTGATGCCTTTATAAAAGGGACTGAATGGAGCACATGCGTCCCATTAGCAGCATGGGATGCAGAAAAAAAGGCACCATCTTCAAGGCAGAGAGCATCCTGAGGGCACAGAGCAAGTCCTCCCAAGACCCTGAATCTGCTGGTGCCTTGATTTTGGACTTCCCAGCCTCCAGAACTGCACGAAATCAATTTGTTTGTAAGCTTCTCAGTCTAAGGTATTTTTGCCATAGCAGCCTGAAAGGACTAATTCAGGAGCCAAGACATCAAGCCTTAGGGCCTAGAGAACCATTCTGCACCCTGGCTTTGAGGAAGAGGCAGCAAAGCCCTGAATTTGGCAAACACGGGCAGTTCCATCAAGATACAGTACCTCGAAGAGAATAAAACACTATTTAGAGTCCAATGAAGTCATTTAAAAGCGGCTGGTCTGAAAAACAGACTGGGCTGTTTACAAACCTCTTGGCATATACGTTAATGCTAATGCCGATGCTATGAATTCTTCAAGAATTCACACGTCTGCATAGATAGACGGCAGAAACAACTATCTGTTTGCTAAGAGAGTCTTAAGCTCCAAAATTATTATTTTTTTTTTTTTTGACAAATTTTACTTGTTCCTGCAACTGTTACAAACAAAACGAAACACACCAACCTCTTGCCTCACAAATGGAACATCTGGGAGACAATATTTTACAGCGGTGCTGTCCAAGAGAAATAAAATGCAAGACACGTGTAATTTTAAACGTCTACTATCCACGCGGAAAATAACAACAGGTGAAATTAATCCTGACAATCCATTTTATCGAAACTAGTAGATCCAAAATATACTTGCAATGTGGAATCCATAAGAAAAATTATTAATGAGAGAGTTTACATTCTCCTGGCCATATTAAGTCTTCAAACTCCAGTGCGATCTGGCATGTTTAATCAGAATGAACCCCATTCCAGTGCTCGATAACCAAATTGGGTGAGTAGCTGCTATACCAGACAACACAGGTGTATAGAACAGGGTGGTGAGATTTCAGGTCAAGACCTAAACTTCATAACAAGAATTCTGAGATGGATATATTTGAGAAAAAAGCAAGTGAAGGTAAAGAAATAATCTTGCAATATCACTGAAGAACCAACCCATGCATACTTTGTATATTATATTTCTTTAGAAAGAGCTGAAAACCATTTTTATAAAAACCACCTCCATTACAAGTGCGAAGAAACTGGCCAACCACCATGTACCCTTTTTCTATGGACTGACAGAATGAAGGACTTCCCCACACTTCCCTCACACCTTGTATTGTGGTTTCCACTTGAAGGTGATACATTATCTCCTGAGCAGAAGTCAAGACGACAGATGTCCTCCATGGAAACTCTCAAGTTGCTGAACAGGTAAAACAGAGAATCAACCTCCACGGAATAGGGTGAAAAAAATTCAGTCCCTTGGAGCCAGTATGGATTAAGAGAGATTCAGAACCAAACCCACTGGGGCTAGAACCCTGACTGGCTGGTCTTTCCTGCCTGGCTGGTGATTTTAAGCAAATAATTTCTCAGGGCCTCGATGTCTTCGTTTATAGAACAGAATAATCGCTGTACCCACTTCAGGCAGATTGTTAAATGTTCCCCACGGTGCTTGGTACAGCAGCTGAATATGGGACAAGTGGCATTATCAACAGTATGATAAGAATTGTTATTAAAAGCACTCAGGTAGAACTTGTTACCAGGCCTGGGACCAAAGGGAAGCAAGTGAGACACTCAGCTTGGGCACAAAATTTAAGGAACGCCAAAAAACTCAACGATCAAGAAAAATAGTATTTTTGTGCACTATTTTTAAAGATCAAAATTAATGTAAAAAAAAAAAAAGGTCAACAATGACCAAAATATCAAAAAACTTAAATAAATATGAGTTCACATGACTGATTCTTTTTTCTTTTGTCTCAGGCTCCAGGACAGTGCGGTGCTACACTGTTCACGTCCTGTCTTTATTTACAACTGATTTAATTTACCTGAACTTTTGGTATTTTGTTCCTCCATCTCCAGCCCCAGGTCCTTGCACTCATGGGAAAATGGGCAGCTCTTGGTCGCCCAGCACATCATGTTACCCCAGGCACGACAAAAGAGACCAGAGCCCAGGGACAAAAGCCTGCGGAAATGAACCCAAGGCCCAGCTGGGAGGGTAACAATGAGCGTTGTGTATTTCATAGGCTAAGAACGTTCCTGAAGGCACACCCATCCATCAACCCCCAGGAAGAGGAGGGGCAGCAGGCAAAGACTGCAGAGAACGGCTGACCCCCCCATCATTCCGAATTGCATTTCCCCCTCCTTCCCAGGAGGCCCCCTCACACAATAGGCCTTAGTTAGCAGCAGCAGAGATCAGATGTTGCCGAAACTGAATCTCCTCCAGACAAAGACGATTTAAATGGCAAATAAATACAGTATGTGGGAGTCATCGAAATCAGCAAGATGCAAGCCTCGCTTCGGGCCCAGATTATTTTAAAGCACGAGCAGAATCATCAATGAACTATAAAAGAAAGAAGGGTAGAGAAAGCAAAAACAAAAACCCACCGCCAGCCCGGCATGGCTGGGATGGAAAGATATTTTGCATTCTTCCTAACCAGAGCTGAATCGCTGACCATCCGTGAGGCGACACGGCCTTCTGTGCAGTCCTAAGTTTCAGCAGGGTTAACTTTGCCACATTCACGCTTCGGAGGTCAAGTGCAGCCCAAGAGCTGCTAAATACAGAAGCTCGGAAGCTCGCTGAGGATAAAGTGTATTCTTCTTTCCAGAGATCTGCTTCTCGTACGGTTCATTTCAGAGGACTTGACTACATTCTCCTATTCACTGTCAGGGAAATGTCTACCTCCCCTGGCTCCACATTTGATACCACAGAGGAAAAGAAAGATAAAGAAAAACCCCACGCAATACCCAGGGATGAGCTCCGGCTAGATGGCTGCCTTGCTCTGTTGGACGCCGAGTTTGGTCCAGGCTCTTCTGGCCCGTGGGATTCTGGGAGGTGTGACCTTTCCTTCTTTGACTGTACAACTGCTCTTGGTCTGCTTGCCTGTTCTCTCCCCATTCTCTAGTTGTTTCTCACTTGGGTTCAAGCATCACCGTGAGCACTAAATCAGAAGAACAGACGCCATGGTTCTGGAGGATTCCACCTCAGAATCCAGGGCTCTTAATCCAAGCAGGATTGGATTAAGAGCACCTTCCATCAGAAGCTTTCGACTGGGTCAATATCAACACGTGTGTGTCAGGATTTGATCATCTCCATCATCTTTTCAAAAATCTTCTAATTTTACAAGCATAAAGAAAAACAATGATTCAATGGATCCATGAAAACGATGAATCAATGAAACCATTGATTTCAATGGTTCAGATTATTCAACTCTTATGTAATGAAAGAAACTTTAAATTCCCACGTCCATGGGGCCATGATTAAAGAATGACAACGTATTTTTAGAACACTTTTCTTCATAAAATGTCTTCATGCCAGGTTAGTGTCCACCATAAACTATGTTCTGAATTCATTTAACGATTCACAACAACACACTTTTATAACATAATCTTGTTTTCCTTCTTTTCCCAAGAACCGCAAGAGTCCAGGAAAAAAGGATCCAGAATGGTCCTCTGCTAGCTTCAGAGAAGAAACACACTGAGCTGTATATCACACACCAAAGGGAGTGCTCTCATTTTGCCCAGCGATGTGATCCTTTCATGGAAGATTTGATCTGTGACTAAATAATTATCAATTTAAAAAATTACTCCTGGGCAGAGTCAAATAATATCTGATTTGACTAAAATTGCCTCGTCCTAGAGGTGCAAATTTATTTTCTGTAAGGCAGTCGACAAATTGGGTTCTTTCCCTTAAAGCCACGCACAAAGATGACGTAATGACTTCCAATTCAACAAATGTTTGCTAAACAATCCATGCTGTGGTTCTAGCATCTCAGGCTCATTTTGCTTTCAAATGCTAATGCACATTTAGGGGTTATGATTGGGATAAATGCCCCTTTTCATGTTCTCATTTGGATTGCCGATGATTATCAAACAGATTCAAAGGCATCCGTTTCCACCATGCTGTACTAAAAAGCCATCTTGAAATAAACCAGCGAACAGAAATCAAACACATTTATGGATTTACAGCATCCTCTGCACATGTACGAGGCACCGGGTGAAAACGTTCCCACCGAGTTGGAGGAAAGAAGAACAGATATCAAAGCAATTATGATATGAAACACACAAAACCCAAACAGACATCACATGCTGCCAAGATTCTCAGGACCCAAGTTATTTTGCCAAAGAAAAACCAAAAAAAAAAAAACAAAAACTCAAAAGGTAGAAATTTGTAAAACAAGAAGGCCAATCAACTTCAATAAGCCCTGTGCATGCATGTATGTGACCAGAAAATGCCTCTTTGGACAAATGTTAGGGGTTTGTCTTGAAACCACAGAAATAAAAACACTAAACAGCAGGTCTGGCAGTGGATTCCCAGAGCGCCAGCTGCGTGTGTGAGTGATCTGGCACAGAGCAGGGTGGGCCCACCTTTCCAAAGATACCACACGTGAGCTCACAAAACAAGAGAAGCGCAGAACTGGCACTTGACTTTGTTTGGGCTTAAAACATATTACATTCTCATTAAATGTGTTTATGGGCCGGGTGCGGTGGCTCACGCCTGTAATCCCAACACTCTGGGAGGCCGAGGCAGGAGGATCACTCAAGGTCAGGAGTTCGAGACCAGCCTAAGCAAGAGCGAGACCCCCGTCTCTACTATAAATGGAAATAAATTAATTGGCCAACTAAAAATATATATCTAGAAAAAATTAGCCGGGCATGGTGGCGCATGCCTGTAGTCCCAGCTACTCGGGAGGTTGGGGCAGGAGGATCGTTTGAGCCCAGGAGTTTGAGGTTGCTGTGAGCTAGGCTGATGCCACGGCACTCTAACCCAGGCAACAGAGTGAGACTCTGTCTCAAAAAAAAAAAAATAATAATAATAATAATGATGATAATAATTAGTTAAATTATACTGTGATACCTGTGGGTTTATTCCAATATCTTTTCCACAACATATAGAGGTGATTCTGGGTTTTACTTAGAGAAAGTAAATTAAAACTAATTAATGTGGGGCTTTTTGATCACTAGTAATTATGAGCAATCTGACTATTTCCTTTGTTGCTTGTAGTAGATATGTTGCATGGTCCCCTTTCTGATGAGCCGGAGCAAGTAAGCTAGTAACATCCTGACATGGTAATTGATCTACCTGAAATATTTAGAAGATAATCTGAATGGGTCTATATATATAGAAAGGAAAGTTTAGTAAAGGGTATTTTAAGTGCTTATCAATTATGTATAACTTTGGTAGGACTAGGGAAACTTGAGCTAGCTCAAAATGTTAAATTCCAGACCTTTGAGCTGGAAAGAGAATCACATGCAAACTAATATAAACGTTGGATACAGGGTCCTCCATTTCCTTGTGCTTTCAAATTGATTCAACATCATCCCAAATTTTTCTTGAAACATCCTTTCCAGAGAATTCAATGGTGACTTTAACTTCATAATAATATTTTTAAATCATCATATTAATAAAATCTAAGTGTCCTTAGTTGCTCTGTACCTCATTAAATATATATAGAATGTGTTATTTTTACCATTTCATATGATCATAAAACAACAATTGAGAGAAAATAGAACTTTAATAAAACAGTATTTGATGAGTCCTTGATGAATAATTTTATGAGGGTTTTTTTTGTATAGTTTCATCAATGTTCTCATTTTCAAAGTGGGCAATTTTCATACTCTGTTTACAACATTTTGAGTAACAACAGCTCAAGTAACAAATTATGTGGGCACATTTGCAGGTCTTCTTTTAGCATCATAAGATGTTTGTGATTTGGCATTTTATTGCAACCTCATCCTGACTGAATTTTTAAAAATAGCTGAAAATCATGTTGTCTTTTTTATTCTGTTTTGGTTGGATCTTTTATTTCAGGAGTAAATATTTTAGACATTATTATTAGACTTTTATACATTCAATAAGAAAGTAAACATTATAAAACCATAATTTATTTATTTTGCTTTGCCTTATAATTAAGACCCACTATGAGATAAATGTCCATATCTGTTCATCAGAGAAAATTGGCTAACTTTAAAAAGCCTAAAGAAATCATAAGTAATATTAAATTAGTCTTTGAAAGTAGTTACAACATTTTGCTTCTCTGAATTTCTATTACAAAGAAAGCACTTGGCATCCCAATACATTTTGATAACTTTTGCACCTCATAAATTGCTCCAGTGAACTAGATGATGCTCCAGTTACTAAAACAAATGCTTCTAGGTAAGCTTGAGGTACTCTCTTGAGTAGTTAACTGACTACAATTTCTAAAATCTACATAGCTAGGTACTTAATTTTAAGGTTTCTTCCTTCATTCTCGTTGGTTTGATTTTATTTATTTATTTATTAAATAGTAACACTGCAACATGTTTCTAAAAGTAAAAACTATATAGAAAGGATACTTAGAGAGGTCATTCCCTCACCTGTCCATTCTGCCTTGTTCCACCTCCTATAGGTAACCAATTTCACTAGTTTCTGATTTATCCTTTCTGTTTGCTTTTGTAAATATCAGCAGATGTATATTTTATTTTACTTCCTTTTTCCATAGAAAGTGTATACATACTATATACTATAGGTGTATATACTGATATACTACATGTCAGCGGTTCTCAATCGGAGATTTGTATCCCCCCAGGGTGCATTTGGCAGCATTTGGAGACAGTTTTTTTGTTCACCACTGGAGGGGGTGCTACTGACATCTAGTGGGTAGGGACGAGGTATACTGCTAAGCATCCTGCAATACACAGGCTAGCAGCCCTCAAGAACAAAGAATTATCTGATTCAGTATTGCCAACAGTGCCACTGTTAAGAAACCCTGCCATATATGTCTACTTTTGCACTTTGCATTTCAACTTAACAATATATCACAGAAATCACTCTGTATCAATTTATAGAGATCTTCATCATCTCTTTTTGCAGCTGGATTGTGGATGTACTGTGGGTTATTCAATCCATCTCCTTTATATAGACATCTAAGTTGTTTTTCAATATTGTGCTATTACAAATAATGCTGTAATGGATAAGCTTAAGCATCTTTTCTTTTTGACATTTTTAGAAGCACATCTGATCTCAGAGTAAATTCTCAGAAGTGGGTCAAAGAGCAAATGATTATACAGGTTTGCCAAATCCCCTCCACAGAGGTTGTACCATTTTGCATTTTCCCTGTAGTATGAGAGTACCTATTTCCCCATACGCCTGCCAGTGGAGTGAATTATCAAGGTGTTGAATTTTTGCCAATCAATCAATGCAGTGTAGTTTTTAATGTGTAATCTTATTATAATGACATTTTATTTTGTTTTGTTTGTTCCCATTGCTGGGTCAAAGCCCAAATTTTATAATATCAACCCAAATAATTTTAGATGAAATACAGAAGCAATCTTATCAAATACAATGAAACAAAGTATATATAGTATTTCTCTACTAAAAATGTCAAATGATTTCTTATAGAAGCTTTTCTTGTGTCTATGTCTCAAAAAGTTTTTATGTAAACGTAACAGGGTATTATTTTGCAGTGCTTGAGGGAAAAGTGTTCAACAGTAAGTAACAAATATAATACTGGAAATATAGTGTTTAAAATCTACTCTGATGTCTTCAGACCACCGGGATGCCACACTGAGTAAGCTACAGTGACATCTTGTGTGCTTGGTGTTTTACAGGCCATATATGTCTCTTGGAAGTCTTCGTGATCAAGTCATTTATCCTGATTCAGTGGATGATATGCATGATAAGGGTTATACAGATGAAGATCTGGAATGTATTCTAAACAATGTCCACCTCTACCACATAGTTCAACGAGAAGGAGGTAAAGTCTATCATGCTTTTTTAATGCATTTAACTTCCTTTAAAAAAACCAACTTAAGTATATATTTAGTCTGTGGTTTAATTTGAATATATGCTATAATTGGAAATAAATACATGAGAGTAAAGATGGAGTTTTATTGCTTTTCCATTATTTATATCCCTTTTTCTGCTTGTGTTATGTTTAATGCAGCACACTAGGCTTTTGCCAAGTCTCCATGTCACCGAAGCTAGTATTTAAAAACAGATTTTTTTCTTTTATATTTAAATGTACAAGTGTCCCTGAGGATACTTGTCAGTCTAGATGTATGTAAAGTCTGTGATGGAAATATTCGCCTGCCGAGCTCTCAGCTTATATTAAATTTAATAATTTGGGAAGTAATTATCACAGAATTTTTTGTCTTCAGACCCACAATCTTACCAATACCTTCTTTTTCTCTCTCAGGCAGCATATAGAGAATTGGATAAGGTGTAGAAATGTTCTCTAATGGTCACACTTTCAAATAGTTTGATAACTCATATAGTTTGATAGCCTAGAAAAACTACTAAAATAACAAGCCAGAATTCCAAGTTTAATTTTACATGATTTTATGTTTTATTTCTGAGCCCATTTATATTATTTGAAAAAAGTAGGATTGTACAGCAATTGAGAATATAAGCTTGGAATTCAGAGAGTTCTGGAATCAAATCTTAGCACTGCTTTCTGTATCTTCAACTGTAAAATTTGGATAAATATCTACTTTAAAAGGTTTTTGTGATGATTAAATAAGACTGTATGTAAAACATTTAGCACAGTGGCCCATGAATGCATGAGAGTTAGTAGCTAATGGTAATATTAATAGTTGCCCATTAGTCATAAAATTGATACTATGATATTTTATCTTTTTGTGATAATACTTGATATTTTACATAGCAATTTCACATATATTATTTCATGTGATCCTTACAGTAAGCAAATGAGGCAGAGAAGAAAAATAGTATATTTATTTTATGGTGTTTGTAATTCCTACTATATAGGAAAAGCAAGCTGTCTTTTTGTTTCATGTGGTCAACTCTGTCCCAGTTTCAAAGCACTGTGGTAGAGTAAATGTTGCATGTTTATCTTGGACAAGTTATTTTGGATAAGTTTGAAATCTAATGACCCAAATAGAAATGTATGATAAATGTGGAATATTATATTATTCTAGAAGTCATCAAGAAGATCTAGAACTATTTTTAAGAATATTCCAGCCTTAATAATGTATAGTAATTGTTATGGTTTATTGAGTGCTTACTATTTGGAATATACCATATTAAGAAATTTATATATATCATCTTATTTAATATTCATAATAGTCCAATGATGTAGCTTTAACTACCTTCATTTTACAGATTAAATTCAGAAGTTTAGTAACTTCCTCAGAGTCCCACAAGTTGTGGAACGGAAATTCAAACACAGATCTGACTTGAAAGTCAGTGTTTTATGCTAGGGTATGTCACTGTGCTATGCTACCTCCTAGCTATTTAGGCAATAATAAGAACTATTATATCCTTACACATAAAAAAAATTCCAGGAAAACCTGTTTTACTTGCTTAATCCTTAAAGATGAAACATTTAAGCAAACACTTACATTTGCAAGTACATCGCTTACGTTGGAAGAAGTCTACTGAAGTTCTATTTAGACTAGCTAATCTTTTGATTAGTAAAAGATGGAATTAAGAACTACATTCCATTCCATCAACCAGGTTACAAAATGGGAAGAAGTAGAAGGGTTAACAAGTGGACATGACCTAAAGAAGTTGCGCATCTCTAGGAAGCAGAAAAATCATTCTCTTCTTAGCTGACTTAGTCTCACTAAATCAGCATCAGAGACCACATTATGACTCAGTTTTGATTCATCTGTTCTGTGACTGTGCACTATTGCCCACAAAACCCTTTGGGATATAATTTATTAGAGTATGTAGAAGTTAAAGTTTCCTTTGACCCAAATACTTTTCTCTTGTGCCTTGTTCTCAGTGGGCAGGGAAAAAAATGTTTTTAAGCCCAGAATATTTTCCTACTGTGTAGCAATCTGAATCTATTTCTCAAATCATCACTTACAGTTCATAAATGCTATGAAATTCAATCATAGGGAAAGTTTTATTTTAATAGATTTCTCTAGAATCAACTACAAATCAGATAGCATTTTGAGATTTTTTTTCCTGATATAAAACAATAAGGATGTGTTTTTAAATAGACGATTTCTGGAAGTTCATCCAAGATAATGAATAGTAGTCTCCTCTAGAGAGTAGAATTGAAGGTATCAGTGGGAAAGAGGGAAGGCCCCCTTTTCACTCCAGATGCTTTTGTATGGATAATTCTTAATATATTACTTTTATTATATTTCTTTGCTTATTTAATTTTTGGAATAGGCAACACTTTCACATAATATAAAAATTTAAAAGTATTAAAAATGTACTCAAAAAAATTCTTCCTATTCCTGTTTCCTCCCATCCAGTTATCACCTACCCCTTAATAGGTAACCACTGTTTTTAGTTTCTTTTTTATACTATTAGACATTTTAATGCAAGGTAGTTTGTAATGCTAATTTCTAAAGGAAGAAGACAATAAGAAACATAAAGATGCATTCTGTGTTTAATAGTTAACATATATTTCTAGATATAAGATCATACCATCGGTGAAAAGTGATAGTTTGACCTCCTCTTTCCCCATTTGCATACCATCTATTTCTTTCTCTTTGCCTGACTGCTCTGGCTAGGACTTCTTCTAGCACTATGTTAGTACTATGTTCTAGCACTGTGTTGAAAAGGAGTAGTGACAGTGAACACCCGTGTCTTGTTCAAGTTCTCAGGGGGAATGCTTTCAACTTTTCCCCATTCAGTATGATGGTTGGTTGTGGCTTTGTCATGTAAGCCTTTTATGATTTTGAGATGTCTTTCTTTTTTGCCTAGTTTGTTGAGGGTCTTTATCGTGAAAGGGTGCTGGATTTTTGTCAAATGCTTTTTCTGCATCTGTTGAGATAATCATAGGGGCTTTGTTTTTGCTTCTGTTTATGTGGTGAATCACATCTATTGATTTAGGTATGTTGAGCCATCATTGCATCCCTGAGATGAAGCCCACTTGATCACAGTGGATTATTTTTTTGATGTGCTATTGAATTCAGTTTGCTAGTATCTTATTGAGGATTTTTGCATCTGTATTCATAAGGGATACAGGTCTGTAGTTTTCTTCTTCTGTTATCCTTTTTCCTGGCTTTGGTATCAAGGTGATACTGGCTTCATAGAATAAGTTGGGGAGGATTCTCTCCTTCTCAATGTCATGGGATAATTTCTGCATTATGGGTACCAGCTCTTCTTTGTAGGTCTGATAAAATGCAGCTGTGGCTCCATGTCAGCCAGGGCTCTTTTTTTTTGTTTTGTTTTTTTGGAAGATTTTTTATTACTGTTTTGACCTTGCAGACTTCTAGAATTGATAAATAAATTCAGCAAATTCTCAGATTACAAAATGAATGTGCGCAAATCAGTAACATTCCTATATACCAATAGCAGTCAAGCTGAGAGTCAAATCAAAGACTCAATCCCATTCACAATAGCTACAAAGAAAATAAAATACTTAGGATATACTTAACCAAGGAGGTGAAATTCATTTCTACAAGAAGAGCTATGAAACACTGAGGAAAGAAATCACAGATGACACAAATAAATGGAAATAGATATCATGTTCATGGATGAGTAGAATCAACATTGTTTAAATGTCCATACTGTCCAAAGTGATTTTCAGATTTAATGCAATCCCCATAAGTACCAATGTCATAGTTCACAGATCTAGAAAAATTCCACTCTTTGTGTGGAACCAAAAAAGAGACCAAAATAGCCAAAGCAATCTTAAACAAAAACAAATCTAAAGGCATCACTTTACCAGACTTCAAACTATACTACAAGGCTATAGTAACCAAAACAGCACAGCATTGGTACAAAAATGGAGACATAGACAATGGAATAGAACACAAAACCTGATATAAAAGCATCTACCTACAACCAACTAATCTTTGAGAAAGCAGACAACAGCATACACTGGGGAAAAGAAGACGTATAAATGGTGCTGGGAAAATTGGATAGCCACATGCAAAAGGATGAAACAGGACCCCTACCTCTCACCACTCACAAAAATTAATTCAAGATGGATAAAAGACTTAAAAGTAAGGCATGAAACCATAAAAATTCTAAAAGAAAATGTAGGAAAAACTCTTCTAGATAACAGCCTAGGGAAAGAATTTATGACTAAGATCCCAAAGATAATTAGAGCAACAACCAAAATAAATAAATAAATGGGACTTGATTAAATTAAAAAGCTTCTGCACAGCTAAGGAAATAATCTACAGAGCAAATAGACAACCTACAGAATGGGAGAAAAAATTTGCAAACTATACATCCAATAAAGAGCTAATATCCAGAATCTATGAAGAACCTAAACAAATCAGCATGAAAATAAAAACAATCCTTTTAAAAAGTGGGCAAAAGACATGAACAGAAAGGTTTCCAAAGAAGATAGACAAATGGCCAACAAACATATGAAAAAATTCTCAACATCGTTACTCATCAGGGAAATGCAAATTAAAATCACAATGAGCTATCACCTTACCCCTCTCACAATGGCTTTCATTAAAACATCCAAAAACAATAGATGCTGGCATGGATGCAGAGAGAAAGGAATGCTTATACATTGTGGGTGAGACTACAAAGTATAACCTCTATGGAAAGCAGTATGGAGATTTCTCAAAGAACTGAAAGAAAATCTTCCATTCAATCTAGCAATCCTACTACTGGGTATCTACCCAAAGGAAAAGAAGTCATTTTATCAAAAAGACACCTGCACTAGAAGAATGTTTATTGCAGCACAATTCACAATTGCCAAGATGTGGAATCAATCCAAGTGCCCATCAATTCATGAGTAGATTAACAAAACATGGTACATATATATACCATGGAGTACTACTCAGCCATAAAAAGAA
This sequence comes from Lepilemur ruficaudatus, assembly GCA_963574885.1. Taxonomy (NCBI): domain Eukaryota; kingdom Metazoa; phylum Chordata; class Mammalia; order Primates; family Lepilemuridae; genus Lepilemur; species Lepilemur ruficaudatus. Next base: position 16,931 of record CAUYRT010028233.1, on the reverse strand, counting down.
ATTAATTAATGTATTTTGCACAATTTGGATGAAACTGGAGGCCATTATCCTAAATGAAGTATCTCAAGAATGGAAATACAAACACCACATATACTCTCTAATAATTTGGAACTCACCGATTGGCACACATGGGCACAGAAAGAAATAAAAACCGTTGGAAATCAAGAAGAGGAGAGGGGGAAGGAGGAGAGGGTTAAAAGCCTACCTGACAGGAACAATGAACACTATCCAAGTGATGGACACACTTATAGCCCTGACTTAAGCATTATAAAAGCTATCCATGTAACAAAAATATTAGTACTGCTTTAATATTTTGAAATTTTAAAAAATTAAAAAATAAAAAATAAAAAGAGAAAAAATAGTTAACATATACTATTTCATCAAAGGCTCTGAACTTTTGGATATCAAAATAAAAGTTCATATTTCCCTTCTGATGATCAAGAGAATCAAATAATCATTCTGATAATTTGACTTTTCCAATATCCAATGTATGTAAAGAAATGAAGATTGCACTTCCTATTTCTTTCCTATAGACCAAGTATATTTAGAAGTTTTAACAATAATGAAAATTCAGCTGAGAGAGTAAAAATATGGCAAAGAACATAGATTTTTTTTTCCAAATGGGAGAGTTAAACCCTGAATGCTTAAGATTTGGAAATACTGCTCTAAGTGTGTGTCATGTTTGGGCAGTCATTTTCTTCTTTGAAAATCATGCTTTCCAGTAGTGGAAAGGTAGTTTTGTTTTTAAGTAATCTTTTAAAAATCTAATTACAAAATTAAAGTAGACTTATTATAAAAATTTCACATATTATAAAAATGTATAACTTCGAAAATATATGTCTCATAATTCTACTCCCTGAGATGGGTGTGTTTATTTACAGAAAGACAATTATGAAATATACAATTCTGCAACTTGGTTTTTCATATAAAAAATATTCTGATCACATTTCCATATCAGTATGTATGGCTCTAACTTACTTTTCTTAAAAAATAAGATAGTTTGCTTTTTGAATAAATACCAAACAGAAAGTCAGTAGTTCTTAACAGAATGTTGTAAGAGAGAGCATGAATGAATAAACTGTAAAAGCATCAGAGACCTAAATATATATATATATCCTAGTTCTGGTATCTAACTGTATAAACTTAGACGTGTCAATTACTCCGTGAACTTTGGATTAACTCACTTATAAAATTCAATAAAATCTATCTTACAAAGCTGTGGAATATATAAGAAAACTCACATAAGGTACCAGGCTTACGGGAGTCATTTGAGTTAGTTCTCTTACCTTTTGTAAGCTTTGCAATTGACCTATGCAAATTTGTTGGTCCTTTCTCCCACCACTTTCCAAAATAAGTATAAGCCTACCAACCCTTTGGAGATACTGAGAAACAAACAAACTTTTTAAAGTATCAGTGTTCAGAATTCTTAGAGGATCATTTGTCAGTATAAAACAATTATTACCATTAAAAGAATATCAAATCTAAAATAAAATGCATGTACACGAAGCTCTCTAGTTTATCCAAGCGTATGTTCTGTAAAATACCAGGTTCTTTATGTTAACAATTTGAACTTGCCAGGCATCACTTGTCCAGGGTAGAAACAGTGACAAACAAATGATTTATAAAAATGTATAACTTTTTGTTTTCTTAAGGATGGGATGCTGTTATGGACTGGAAAGATGTCCTATCAGGAGGGGAAAAGCAAAGGATGGGCATGGCTCGCATGTTCTATCATAAGTAAGTATGTTATATTCAGGCACTCAGGGAACTACTGTTCCATTATTGTAACCAAGAAAAAAAAAATGTTTGAACTGGATTCAATGTCTTGATCCTTATTTGAAAAATACCTTGACTATAAAACTAATGCATAGAGTATACAATTTTTAAATCTCTTATTTTTTTCTTGTAGCAGAATCTCCAAGTATTTTATGTTTTTCTGTTTCTTTTAAGTTGAGTAACATTAGATGAAATAATATACAAAGGGCTAAGTTAAGTTTTTATGTATCCTGTGTTTGAAAGTAGAATTATTACTAATTTTATAATGTGAAGAATACATAACTAATATTATACTGGTGTAAACCCAGTAGGTAGACATTCTAATACTTCTAAATTAAAGTTCAAACTAAATCAACTTTTTAGCCATTCAGTAGCCCATTAAATTGGTAGTAGGCTTCTGCTCAAAAGTCAAAGGCATACCCAGTGGAAAAAAGAACCAGCCCATAGGGTATTAATGGACTCAGAAAAATTGAGGTGAAAGAAATAATTTCTTTGGATAAAACTTTTCTCTTTATGAGCAGCTTCATAGCCTTTTGAGTTTAAGCGTACTAAGCACAACACATGGGAAGGCAATATTAAAGCCATTCTGATTCCTTCCTCTTATTTGTCCTGTTCTCTGAAAAAGAAGAAGAAAACTTTTTTTTTTTTAATGTTAGTTCTCTGGCAATGAGAACTTGAGTTATGGAGTGCAGTAGGTTGTAAGAAACTATGTTACTCACTTTTAGTCCTTAAATCTTGGGCAAAAAGGGCCAAGAGTTATGTATATAAATGCAAGAATAGGCCATACATTGAAGCAGATGCAACACCATTGAGTGAGTTGCATTGGAAACAGTAACACTTTTGTAGAGAACTTTAAAAAGCTAATAAAGAAAGCAGAGGACATATCAAGGGTACATTATTAAACTAGGGTAGCCCACACTTAGCAATCAGTGGCTATCAAGTTTTTCTAAAAAAACAAACTTTAATTATGGAAAAATTATCAAAATTTCATCAAAAAAGAGAAATTGTAGAATGAAGCCCATATTCCCCTCACACTGATTCAACAATCTGACATTTTGCTACACTTGATTTATCTACTGTCTTTTTTTATTTCTGAAGTATTTTAACATAAATCCCAGATATTATGACTTCTTTTTTCCCTAAATACTTTGTCAATAATCTCTGAAATATTAGGATATTTTCTTACATAACAGCATGTCATAATACTACTAAATTAATCTGATAATAATTATTTAAAATCATCTAATACTTGGTTCATATTCAAAGTTTTCCTGATTGTCTCAAAAATGTCCTTTTATACTTGGTTTATTCAAACCACAATCTAAACAAGTTTCTTTTTTCTTTTCTTTCTTTCTTTCTTTCTTTCTTTCTTTTTTTTTTTTTTTTTTTGAGCCAGAGTCTTGCTCTGTTGCCCGGGCTAGAGTGCCATGGCATCACAGCAACCTCTAACTCCTGGGCTCAAGTGATCCTCTTGCCTCAGCCTCCTGAGTAGCTGGGAACTATAGGTGTGCCCATCTAATTTTTTCTATTTTTTAGTAGCCTGGTTAATTGCTGTCTGTTTTTAGTAGAGACTGGGTCTTGCTCTTGCTGAGCCTGGTATTGAACTCCTGACCTCTAGCGATCCTCCTGTCTTGGCCTCCCAGAGTGCTAGGATTACAGGCAGGAGCCACCACACCCAGCCCTAAACAAGTTTCACACATTGTATTTGGTTGTTATACTTCTTAATTCTATTTATTTATTTATTTATTTATAAGAGATGAGGTCTCACTCTGTTGCCTAGGCTGAAGTGCAGTGGCATGATTGTAGCTCACTGCAACCTTGAACTCTTGGGCTGAAGTGATCCTCCTGCCTCAGCCTCCCTGGTTGCTGGGACTACCGATGAGGGCCACTGTGCTTGGCTATTTTTTTTAACTTTTTTTTTCTTTTAGAGGCAGAGTCAGGCTATGTTGCCCAGGCTTGTCTCTTACTCCTCTTAATTCTTTTTTAATCTTAAGAGTCTCTCCTCCCTGACCTCCACCTACTTTTTATATCATTGACTCATTGAAGAAACCGGGTCAGTTGTCGGTTGTCCTGTAGAATGTCGCCTGTTCTAGATTTACCTGATTGCTTCCTTCTGCAGTCCTTTATGTTGTTCCCCACTCTCCTGTTTTTCCTGTAAACTGGAAATTAGAGCAGAGAGCTTGATGAGATTTAGCCTTTTTAATAAGATCATAACATAGAATGTTTATCATTTTTAAAAGAATATGATTTAAACAATTTTATTTTTTTATTCACTGCTGAGTTGTACAAAAAACAGTTTTATTAAAATATAATTATATGTTTATTTTATAAAAGGAAAAAATTTAGGTAAATAAAAAGAATAAATTCTATCTCATTAGCTATAACACTATTAAAATTTTGGACATTTTAAATTATCTAAATTTTAAATTAATGTAAAGTTTAATCACTATTGAAATTTGGGGGTAAGTTTCTTCCTAGTGTTATAAGTACACAAAAGTTGGTTGTTATCTTGATTGTTTTAATGTAGCTATTTTTCATAAGGGATATTGTAATTTATATCTCTGTTTTTATTTCTTGTGCTATTATGTGCTTTTCTGTATTATTATATAATGGCTAGCCAGGGCTCTTTATTATCATAAAATTTGTGTATCAAATGTACAATCTTTAACTATACAATTTAATAACTTTTTATAGATGCATCTACAACACCCTAATCAAGACAGAGAAAATTTCTATCACCCTAGAAATTCCCTCATACGCTTTCCACTCAAATACCCCTATAGACAATATCTCTTCTCATTTTTATCATCATAAATTAGTTTTGCCTGTTATATAACTTCAGATAAACAAAATCAAACACTCTGTATTATTTTTGTGTCTAGCTGGGATTTTTTTTTTAGTGAGAAAAATTAGTTGTGTTAGTTACACGTTATTTATAATAATGTCCACAGTTACTTTAAGAATATGGTGAGCTAAAAATGAACTAAATTTGGCTAACTCAGGATTTTTAGTGAAGTGTATTTTGGAATGCCCCTTTCTCACATGATGTGATGAGATTGAAAGGTAAACTTTACAGTCTGACATTTATAACCAGCTGTTACCCACAATCACCCTGAATCTGTTTGGGGCTTGGCCATAAATACTCAGTAATATGATCACCAGCATAGTTAGTGAAATGTAATGTAGTGGAATGTAAATTGTAACTATAAATTTCTCATGGTGTCAGTATGGTAATAAAATAAACCTTGTAATAAAGAGCAAGAGGCATTAATAAAAGATGCCAACCCAAAGAGATTTCAAGTACCTATAACTTGAAATAAACACTTGGTATTTATGTATCTAAAATATATTGGAAATAAGGTGATAATGTGTGAAGATAAGTCACAGGTATATCACTGGAAAGAGAATTTAGTGAGCCATAGGAAGATCAATGAAGACGGCAAGTATTTGAAAGCAGAATCTTTTGAGAAAAGATAAAAGGAGTTAGAAAAATGAAATCCAGAGAAGGGAAAGTGTAATAATGGGAAACTGCCTCCTCTCATCCTCAAAGGATTAACATTAATGTTTAAATTGTAAAGAGAAAGACTTGAGCTGGCTAAAATGAAAGACTCTTGCAGGGAGTACTAGGTATCACAATAGTATATTCTTTTTGAGAGGATTTTAATTTTAAGGTTTAAAGAATGATCGTACAATTCCTGTCTTAAGGGGGATAAATGGGCTCCTTCACACAGCCCGTTCTACTGATGATACACCAAAGGAAAAGAGGAAGAAAAATCTGAGAAACAGTATTATCTAATGCTTTATTTACTTGTATCAGTACCAGATTCCAGCTATTGCTTGGTATATTTAGGTACACACTACACACTACACACACACACACACACACACACACACACACTCTTCAGTCCTACCAAGGAAATAAAAGTGTGTGATCTATCTTACATCTGCTAGACTAGGGGTTGCTGTGACAACAAAGCATAAGATATGTACTTTTTTTCTAATTCTATAATGGCATCTCTTCTTTGTTTAGCTCAAAGCACTCTGAAAAGTAGGACAAGATACAATATGCAAATTAGTTACTGGAAAGAGCTTTACACAAAAAGAAAAATTTACCCAAACCTCTCTATTATACTTCCTTTTCATTTTCCTCTTTTCCACTTAAAAAAAGTCATCCATATAACAGTAATAAACTCTGAGAGAAAGAAGTAATGTTTAATACTTAAACCAGAACGGTAACCAAAAGCCAACCAGCAAAACTACTTCCACTGATGTTGTCATGGGGAACATGCTGTGATCTTTTAGCTCTTTGCACAAAGGGCGGTTTTAGACAGCCAAATGGGGTGTTACAGTTGCCTTTGACTCCTATGTCTATTAGCATTGACTGCCCACCCTGGGATAGGTAACAGGAGCCTATTTTAGAAAAGTAACTTAACAGTGCTAAATATTTATGCTGAATGGGAAATTACTGATTTCAATTTTTAAAAATTTCCTTTGTGATTTATTTGTAAAAATCAGAATATTTTTATGAAAGAAATTGTCCTGGTAAATACTTGATAACCGATTTTCAACCCCAAAATGAATAGTAAATGATAGCGTGAGAGTTTACTTTGGTCTCCTTAACTAAGCTAAATCATGTTGCTAAATACCAAATATATACCTAACATCCAGACAGGTTGAAGAAGAAAGGGAAAGGAAAAGGAAATGTAAGAGCAGGGCGTGAGATGAAAGAGAGGAGGGATAAACCAAAGGAAACAGTGGCAGTGATAGGGTGCCTTGACAACAGACACTCACTACCAAAGTAAACAATGAGCTAGAAAAAAATTGTTGAGTATGACCAGAAAAATATTTACCAAGTTTTTCCCCTAAGAATTTAATTCTAGAGCATGGTTCTAATATTATGAGGTTAAATGCCTGCCCTAAATTTGTAAGATTAGGCACATTCACTCTTGCAGCGTCTTCTAGCAATGAAATTCCATTAGTAATGCTTAGGTATTCACATTGCTGATAAAATAATCTTCTCATTAAATCTTTGTTAACAGGGCTGTGGCCTATTTGATAATTAGCTCCTGTAATGTCTTTTTCATGTAATTAGTCAGACCAAAAATGAACCTGCCTTGTGCAGGAAATTGCACTTAGTGGCCTGCCTCAACTTTATGATTCATTCATCTGCATAACAATAAAGCTTCCTGTATTCTAAGCAAGCATTAGAGAAATCTATTTATATATAAATATATTGCTATTCTAGTCCAAAGAGAGGGATAACTACTTTTTGCTTTATCATTTATCACCTTTAATAATATATTCTCTTTTGCTCCTTTAAAGTTGTTAGTGTTGGAACTTATATTGTCCAAAATAATTATAGGTCAAATAGGAAAATCATTAATTTATTTGTGTTTATTTTTCAAAAGACCAAAATACGCATTGCTGGATGAATGTACTAGTGCTGTCAGCATTGATGTTGAAGGAAAGATATTTCAGGCTGCGAAAGGGGCTGGGATTTCCTTGCTGTCTATAACGCACAGGCCTTCTCTTTGGTAAGTGTTTCCAATGCTAATTTGTGGTAGATGGTTTTTCCATAAGTTTCTTAAAGAATAACTTTGCTAAACTTTTTACAATAGAGCATAGGGCATTTCGCTTATTTTCTACCTGTATTTCTCTTAAGTTGCACACTAGTAGTTTAGATACTCCCAAACTAATATCATAACTTTAATGTGTTATTTGAAAATTGTCATCACTTTCCAATAATTCTGAACAGATGTGGAAAAATTCAGTAATTTATTTGAATTGAAAATATTTATTATAATCCCACAGCATGTTCTGGGAATGAATACACTTATATATTTTTATGTCTTTTTTGTAGTCCTTTCTTTAAAACATAGGAAAATAAAATCTAAAGGAAAAAATATACCACAACTTGATATTCACCCAAATGATTAAGCAGAGAAAACACAAGGGAAAAAAGCTCATTTTTTTTTTATTTTAAGGAAAAATTGGCTAAATTTTTTTAGAACAAAATCTCATAAAACCTAATGGGACCTTTAAAAAATGTCGATACTATTTTTACAATTCCCCTAATTTTCCATTGATTCATTATCATAATAGTAGCTGAGCACTTATTCTGTACCAGGCATATTTTATTTAAGCCTCACAACAAGCCTATGGAGTACAGGTAATCTAATTTTCCCATTTTACAGATGAAGAAACTGAGAACTAGAAAAGTGATAAAAATAGCATGTGATGACACGCTCTGTACTGCAGCACACCGCTCTACTTACTATAAGGAATTCAAAATATATTTCACGCATTAAAAGTATATTATATTTTCCCCATACCAACAAATGAGTAATTGTTGATTATAAAAATTAAACTTGAAACTAGTGTCTTAAGGGATAAAGAATTATAGAAGCTTATTAAATTAGTTGATTCCTGGATGGAATTATAGCTGTGTAATTATTGCTTTGCTATGTCTTATCCTATTTGTGAAAGAAGTCTGCAGATTGCTTCCAATGAGTCTCAGTTAAAATAGCAGTTTCTTTTAAATTCCTTTAGGATAAACCCAGAAATATTATCTAAGCTCACATCATAGAACACACCTTTAAATCTCGGGGCATGAAACACGTACACAGTTTGTTCCTCCCACATAGAAATCAAACAATGTTGTAAGACCAGAGTGATGAGCCAAACTATGATCATACACTGAAGGTGGAACTTGACCGAGGCATGAAGGACCACATTCTAAATTTGCTCCTGGCTGTGGATCCAAGGCTAAGAAAGCCCAAGAAAAGCTGAGAATGAAATAAACAATTGAATTTTTACCATTATTTCTCTTTCTCATTATATGACCATCCTTCTTTTATATTTTCATTACCTTTGTTTTAGCTCTCTTATTTTAATAGCAGGCTTTTTCCCCACATTTTTCCCCTTTGACATAGAAATACATTGTTTTCAATTTAATTTTGGTAAGCTTGCATCTGGAGGGAGGTCACATTTTTAGAAAGATCAAGAATCTAAAAGTATATATATGGAAAAGATCATTAATCTCTGTTTTATATTATCAAATATGTGAACTTAAACCTTCAGCTTAACAGTGATTTTACTCTTTTAGCTATAGTTTAGCTTATCATTTTACAGAATGTTAAAAACATCCAATCAGGCTGGGTGCGGTGGCTCATGCCTATAATCCTAGCACTCTGGAAGGCTGGCGTGGGAGAATCACTCAAGGTCAGGAACCAGGTCGAAACCAGCCTGAGCAAGAGCAAGCCCCTGTCTCTACTAAAAAGAGAAAGAAATTAATTGGCCAACTAAAAACATATAGAAAAAATTAGCCGGGCATGGTGGCGCATGCCTATAGTCCCAGCTACTTGGGAGACTGAGGCAGGAGGATCGCCTGAGCCCAAGAGTTTGAGGTTGCTGTGAGCTAGGCTGACGCCATGGCACTCTAGCCTGGGCAAAAGAGTGAAACTCTGTCTCAAAAAAAAAAAACCCATCCAATCAGAAGGAAGTGGGACCCAAATGTCCATCAACTGATGAATAGGTAAGCAAAATGTGCAATACCATACAATGGAATATTATTCAGGCCTTAAGAACAAATGAAGTACTGATGCATACTATAACTTGATGAAACTTGAGGTCATTTTTTGCAAAAGTTTAACTTTTGTGTGATTTTTAAATTGACAGATAAAAGTATGTATATTTATGTACGACACGATGTTTTGAAGCATATATACTTCATATATATATGTGTGTGTGTGTATATATATATATATATATATATTCCACACGGTGGAATAGTTAAATCTAGCTAGTTAACAAATGCATTACCTCACATAGCTATCATTATTTTTTGTGGTAAGAACACTTAACATCCACTATCTTTGCATTTTTCAAGAATGCAATATATCATCATTAACTGTATTCACCATGGTGTTCAATATATCTCCTGAAGTTATTTCTCCTAACTGTAATTATATTAATATATCCTTTGACCTACATCTCCCCATCCCTCCTTTCCCTCCTAACTACCCAGCCTCTGGTAACTACCATTCTACTCTCCACTTCTATAAGATCAACATTTTTAGATTCCACATATGAGTGAGATCAGGCAGTATTTGTCTTTCTGTGCCTAGCTTATTTCATTTAACATAATGTTCTCCAAGTTCATCCACATTGTTGCAAATAGAAGAATTTCATTCTTTTTTGTTGCTGTATAATATTCCATTGTGTATATGTACCACAGTGTCTTTATCCCTTCATCCACTGATGGACACTTAGGTTGATTCTGTATCTTGGCTATTGCAAATAATGCTGCAATAAATGTGGGAGTACAAATATCTCTTTGACATATTGATTTAATTTCATTTAGGTATATACCCAGTAATGGGATTGCTGGATCATATGGTAGTTATATTTTTAATGTTTTGAGGAACCTCCTTACTGTTTTCCATTAATAGTTGTACTAATTTACATTCCTACCAATTTACATTCCTACCAATAATGGTTCCCTTTTCTTCACCTCCTCACCAACACTTGTTATTCTCTGTCTTTTTGATAGACATTCTAACAGGAGTGAAGTAATATCTCGTTGTGGTTTTGATTTGCATTTCCCTGGTGATTAGTGATGTTGAGCATTTTTTCATGTATCTGTTGGTCATTTGTGTGTCTTCTTTGGAGATATGTCTCTTCAGGTCTTTTGCCTGCTTTGTAATCAGGTTATTTGTTTTCTTGCTATTGAGCTATTTGAGATCCTTCTATATTTTGGATATAAACCTTGTATCAGATGTATAGTTTACAAATATTTTCTTCCATTCTTTGGGTTGTCTCTTCACTCTGTTGATTTTTTCCTTCACTGGGCAGAAGCTTTTTAGTTTGATGTAATTGCATTTGTCTGTTTTTGCTTTTGTTGCCTATGCTTTTGTTGTCATATCTAAAAATTCATTGCCCAGACCAATGTCATGAAGCTCTTCCCCTAGTATTCTTCTCATAATTTCACCGTTTCAGATCTTACAATTAAATGTTTAATCCATTTTGGGTTGATTTTTGTATATGGTGAGAGATAAGGGTCTAATCTCATTCTTTGGCATGTGGATATCCAGTTTTACCAACACCATTTGTTGAAGGGACTGTCCTTTGCCTGTTGTGTATCCTTGGTACCTTTATCAAAAATAGTTAGCTGCAAATGTGTGGATTTATTTCTGGGCTCTTTATTCTGTTCCATTGGTCTATGTGCCTGTTTTATGGCAGTACCATTTTATTTGATTTATGATACCTTTGTATTAAATTATATTTTGAAGTCAGATAGTGTGATGTCTCCAGCTTTCTTCTCTGTGCTCAAAATTGTTTTGGCTATTTGGGGTCTCCTGTGGTTCCATACAAATTTTAGAATTATGTTTTCTATTTCTGTGAAGAATGTCATTGATATTTTCATACTATGGATTGCATTGAATCTATGAATTGCTTTGAGTAGTATGGTCATTTTAATAATATTATTATTTCAGTCACAAACAAGATATCTTTCCATTTACATGTGTATTCAATCTTTTTCATCAATATTTTATAGTCTTCAATGTAGAGATCTTTACCTCCTTCGTTAAATTTATTCCTAAGTATTTTTGTAGCTATTGTAAATGGGATTGTTTTCTTGATTTCTTTTTCGGATAGTTTACTATTAATGTGTAGAAATGCTACTAATTTTTATAGTAGTAGTATGTTGAATAAAAGTAGCAAAAGTGGGCATCCTTATCTTGTTCCAGATGTTAGAAGAAAAAGATTGCAATTTTTCCCCATTCAGTATGATGTTAGCTGTGGGCTTGTCATATGTGGCCTTTATTGTGTTGAAATGCATTCCTTCCATACCTAATTTGTTGGGAATTTTTATTATGAAGGGATGTTGAATTTTGTCACATTCTTTTTCTGTTTCTATTGAAATGTTTGTATGAATTTTGTCCTTCATTCTGTTAATGTGATATATTATGTTTATTGATTTGCATGTGTTGAACAATCTTGCATCTCTGGGATAAATCCCACTTGATCTTGATGAATGATCTTTTTAATATGCTGTTGAATTCAGTTTACTAGTATTTTGTTGAGGATTTTTGTATCTATATTTATCAGGGATATTGGCCTATAATTTCCTCCCCCCACCTCCTCCTCCTCCTTCTTCTGTTGTTGTGTTCTTGTATGGTTTCGTATAAGGGTAATGCTGGCCTTGTAAAATAAATTTGGGACTATTCCCTCCTCTTCAATGTTTTGTAATGGTTGGCAAAATGATATTATTAATAGTTCTTTAAATGTTTGGTAGAATTTGACAGTTAAACCAGCAGATCCTGGGCGTTTCCTTGATGGGAGTCTTTTTATTACTGATTCAATTTTCTTACTCATTAGTGATCTGTTCAGATTTTCTATTTCTTCATAATTTAATCTTGGTAGGTTATATATGTTCAAGAATTTATCCATTTCTTCTAGCTTATCCAATTTGTCAGCATACAAGTATTCATAATAGTCTCTTATGATCCTTTATATTTCTGTGGTATAAATTTTAATGGCCCATTTTTCAACACTGATTTTATTTATTTGTGTCATTTCTTTTTTTCTTAGTCTAGCTAAACATTTGTCAATTTTGTTTATTCTTTCAAAAAGTCAACTCTTCCTTTTATTAATCTTTTATATTGTTTTTTCAGTCTTTTTCATTTATTTCTGCTCTGATGTTTATTTTTCCTTCCTTCTATTAATTTTGGGTTGAGTTTGTTCTTGTTTTCTACTTCCTTGAGCTACAACATTAGGTTATTTGAGATCTTTCTTGTTTTTTGATGTAAGCATTTATTGCTATAAATATTCCTCTTAGAACTACTTCTACTGTGTCCCACAGGTTTTGATATTTTATGTTTCTATTTCATTTGTCTCAAGAAATTTTTAAAATTTTTTTCTTAATTTTTTTATTGACCCATTGATTATTCAAGAGTATATTGTTTAATTTCCATGTATTTTTAAATTCCCAAAGTTCCTCCTGTTATTGATTTCTAGGTTTATACCATTGTGGCCAGAAAAGATTCTTGTGTCTTTTTCTATCAGTCTTATTTAATTTGTTAAGACTTGTTTTGTGGACTAATCCTGGAGAATGTTCCATGTATAGAGAAGAATGTGTATTATGCAACTGTTAGATGGAATATTTTGTAAATGTCTATTAGATCCAAGCTAGAGTGCAGTTTAAATCAGTGTTTTTTGATTTTCTGTCTGGATAATCTCTCCATTGCTGAAAGTAGGGTATTGAAGTCCTGTACTATTTTTGCAGTACATCTCTTCTTTTGGATCTATTAATATTTGCTTTATATTTGTAGGTACTCCAATGTTGGGTTTATATATTTATATCTATTTACAATTGTTACATCCTCTTGATGAATTGATTCCTTTATCAATCAATATATAATGTCCTTTTTTTGTCTCTTTTTACATCTTTTGACTTAAAGTCTATTTTATCTGGTATAAGTATAGCAACTCCTACTCTCTTTTGGTTTCCAAAAATATTCCATGGAATATTTTTTCCATCTCTTCACTTTCAGTCTATGTTTTTCTTGAGGATGAAGTGAGTCTCTTACAGGCAGCATATAGTTAAGTCTTGTTTATTTTTATCCATTCTGCTATTCTGTATTTTAATTGTAGAATTTAACTTATTTACATTCCAGGTAATTGTTATTAGGTGAGAAATTACTGCTGCCAGTTTGTTAATTGTTTTCTAGTTGTTTTTAAGATCCTTTCTTCCTCTTTCTTTATGGTTAAGTGATTTTTTCAAGTCATATGGTTTGATTTATTTTTAGTATAGCTGTCACAGGTTTTTGCTTTGTGGTTATCATGAAGCTTACAAAAAAACTCATACCAGATTATTTTAAACTGAGGAACACTTAACATCGATCACAAAAAAACACAACTTCTACACTTCCACACCACCTCACATTTTTTATGTCACAATTTACATATTTTTATATTCCATATCCCTTAATAAATTATTGTAGCTATTATTTTTAATAGTTTTATCTTTTAATCTTCATACTAAACATACAAAAGATTTACACACCACCATTACATTATTAGAGTATTTTGAATTTTACTGTGTACTTACTTTTATCAGTGGGTTTTATACTTTCAGATGGTTTTCATGTTACCCATTAGTATCCTTTTCTTTCAGCTGGAAGAACCGTCATTAGTATTTCTTGTAAGACAGGTCTGTTGGTGATGAACTCCCTCAGCTTTTGTTTGCCTGGGAAAGTCTTTATTTCTCCTTCATTTTTGAAGGACAGCTTTGGTAGGTAGTATTCTTGGTTGCTGGGTTTTTTTTCCTTCAGCACTTGGAATATATCACCCCACTCCTCTGTTCTGCAAGGTTTCTGCTGAGAAGTCTCCTGCCAGGCACGTTGTAACTCTTTTATATGTTTATTTAATTCTTTTCTCTTGATGCTTTCATCATCGTCTTTTATCTTTGACAGTTTGATTATAATATGTTATGGGGTAGTCTTATTTGAATTGAATCTGATTAGAGACCTTAGACCTTCCTGTTCCTGAATTTTTATATTTTTCTACAGATTTGGAAAGTTTTCTATTATTTCTTTAAAAAAATAAGCTTTTTACCCTTTATCTTTTCCTACTCCCTCTGAGTGTCAGTGACTCATACATTTAATATTTTGGTGCTGTCCCATAATTTCCATAAGCTTTCTTCATTCCTTTTCATTCTTTTTCCTTTTCCCCCTCTGACTACATATTTTCTAATAACTTGCCTTCATGTTCACAGATTTTTTCTTCTGCTTGATCAGTTCTGCTATTGATGTTCTCTATTGCATTTTTCATTTTTGTTCGTTGTATTTTTTAGCTCCAGGATTTCTGTTTGATTGTTTTTTTATTATTCCAATCTCTCTGTTGAATTTCTCTAATACATTTCTGAATTGCTTCTCTGTATTTTATTGAAGTTCACTGAGGCTACTTAAAACAGCTATTTTGAATTCTTTGCCAGGCACTTAATACATCTCCATCTCTTTAGGGCCAGTCACTGGCACCTTATTTTGTCCATTTGGAGATGTCATGGTTTTCTGATTGTTCTTTATCTTTGTGGTTGCGTGTCAATATCTGTACATTGAAGAAGTAGGAAATTATTCCAATTTTCACAGTCTGACTTTGTCTGGAAATGTCCTTCAACAGCAAGGCTGTCTGGAAATTCTAGGCAGGTTACCTGCTGTGGTCCCTTAGCTAGTGACTACTGCAGCCACTGCAGCACTAGGGGTGCTCTAAGCCCAAGATCACTGTGGATGAGACAGCAGCAGGTTGTAATTTCTTGGCTGCTGATGCTGATACAGTGCTGAGGTGAAATCCATACCCCTAGTCACTGAGTTCTGCCTGTCAATATGTTTTATTTGGAGCCCAAGACTGCTATAGTTGGCTGGTAGTGATGCAGGCCAAAACTTGAGTTTTTCTCACTGGGGCTACAGGTTCCCATCTGGCACCATGGTGGGTCTAGAGGCTCAGTCTGTGGGTACTAGCCTGGAGTCAGGGATTGTGGGTGTCTGCTTGGTGTTGGTTTTTACTGTGGCCAGCCTAATATTGTGGTCCAATGCAAAATCTGGTGCTTATTTCCCTCTCTTTCTCCCAAGCATACAGTATTTCTCTCTGCACTGTGTTTCTGGGGCTAGGGGAGGATTGATGAGGACAATGCAAAACTATCTTTTTGACTCTTTTCAATGCTTCTTTTCTTATTATTATTGTGCTATAAGCAGGTACTATGATCTCTCATCTGGTTTCCTTAGCTCTTACAAAAGTATTTTTTCATGTGAATAGTTGTTCACATTGTTGTTTCTGCAGGGAGATGATCACTGTAGAGCCCTATTCCACCACCCTCTCTTCCTTGAAATCATTTTGATAGATGAAAGAAGCCAGTCACAAAAGGCCACATATTGTATGATACTGTGTATACAAAATATACAGAATAGAGAAATCCATACAGGCAGAAAGGAGATTAGTGGTTGGGAGGGGCTGGGCAGAAGGGGAAATGAAGAGGGACTGCTGATGGGTATTAGGTTTCTTTTAGGAGAGAAAAAGTGTTCTGGAATTAGACAGTGGTGATGGTTGCATGAACTTGTGAACTATACTAAAAATCACTGTATTTTACACTTTAAGGGATGAATTTTTGGCATGTGAATTCTATCTCAATTTTTTTAATTTTAGCATATTATGGGGGTACAAATGTTTGGGTTACGCAGGTTGCCTTTTCCCCCCTTGTCCCCCCAGAGCTTCAAACGTATCCATCCCCATCCCCTAGATGCTCCGTATCACACTCATTATGCTCATTATGTATATATATACCCATCCCTTCCTCCCCCCCAATCTGCCCTACACCCGATAAATGTTATTCCTATATGTCCACTTAGGTGTTGATCAGTGAAACCAATTTGCTGGTGAGTACATGTGGTGCTTATTTTTCCATTCTTGGAATACTTCACCTAGTAGAATGGGTTCCAGCTCTATCCAGGAGAATACAAGAGGTGCTATATCACCATTGTTTCTTATAGCTGAATAGTACTCCATGGTATACATATACCACATTTTATTAATCCACTCGTGTATTGATGGGCACTTGGGTTGTTTCCATTTCTTGCAATTGTGAATTATGCTGCTATAAACATTTGAGTGCAGATGTCTTTTTTATAGAGTGTCTTTTGTTCATTTGGGTAGATGCCCAGTAATGGGATTGCTGGATCAAATGATAGATCTACTTGTATCACTTTAAGGTATCTCCATATTGCTTTCCACAAAGGTTGAACTAGTTTGCAGTCCCACCAGCAGTGTAGGAGTGTTCCCATCTCTCCATATCCATGCCAATATTTATTGTTTTGGGACTTTTTAATAAAGGCCATTCTCACTGGAGATAAGTGATATCTCATTGTGGTTTTGATTTGCATTTCTCTGATGATGAGAGATGTTGAGCATTTTTTCATATGTTTGTTGGCCATTGTTCTGTCTTCTTTTGGAAAGTTTCTGTTCATGTCCTTTGCCCACTTTTTGATAAGGTTGTTTGATTTTTTCTTGCTGATTTTCCTGGGTTCTACATAGATTCTAGTTATCAGTCCTTTATCAGATGTGTAGCTTGTGAAAATAAAAAGAAGGTGGAAGCTACTTGA
>CAUYRT010028232.1:0-12092 GCA_963574885.1 Lepilemur ruficaudatus | reverse complement strand
ATCATGCAAGGATAGCATATGGTATTTTCCCTATCTGTTTAGAGTATTTTGAAAAGAAAATTAAATCATCATAAAGACCATGTTGTGAGAAAATTTTGTGAGGTCTTTATTAAAGACTTTCAAGTTTTTTCATTGTCATGAATATAAAAATATTTATTAATTACACATGTCAGCATTTATTGTGAACTAAGAATACCAATGGCCACATTTGGCTTTTTTTTTTTCTTGCATTTTTCATTATTTCATCTTCCAGGAAGTGGTGACAATACTGGCTATTGTGAACCAATTTTTTTCCCAGTAAGGTAAAACTGCTTGATAAAGTTGAAACCTAGGAGGAAAGTGCTTAGCTTATTTTACAATTTATAATAACTAAGGAAGTAAATAGTGGACATTGTCACAGTGTATTTAAAATTTATATAAAAACAATTTCAAACAAATTATAAGAAAGATATTGAATTACAGCTATAAAGTTATAAAGATATTAATATAACAAGTCAGTCTTGCTTTCAGGCGCTAAAGACTAGAGTCATAAAGAACATTTGCAGAGGAAGACACATAAAGAATATGAAGTGGCAGCATAGACTTAGCTGAGGAACTCTGATTCTAAAAAGACATGTACATATAGACATATGACAAAGACTGAATATTAAATACTTGATTTACATTTAAAAGAACATTGTCAGTCTGTCAAAAAATTAGAAAGGTTAAAAATGTGAAATATGCTAAAAATTAATAATTTTTTAAACATTGATTTTTATAAAGCAAGGAAAATAAGTTTTTTAATGTGCTTCTCTCTGTCTCTTTCTCTTCCACTCTCATTTAGGTAAGCATTACCTAAAGCTATCTTTGAATATTAATAATTAATAAACTTAGGTAGAAAAGACATTCAGTGGTATTCAGGCAAATAGATAATTTGCTGTGTTACTTTAATCACAGAACTTGGCAGAATCTCTAATGTTATCATCTTCTTTGTTTATCATTATAAGTAGAAATGTAGTATGCAATTTGCTCCCCAAAAAATCTGATCTAGCCAAAAATTTTGAAAGATGCTGATCTGGGCTGTGTTCGACAATGACTGAAGTAACAGTAATTGTCGAACTATTCTCACATCTAGGTTCTTTCTTCTCACGTTTGCTTTTATCACTACTAGAGTACTTTTACTAAAACATTACTTTCAGTATGACATTCCATTCTGTGGAAATTCATTGGTTTATCGTTCAAGTCAAAATTTATTAACCTGGTACTTTGGAGCCTCCAAAAACTGACCCTAAACTTTTTTTCAACTTTATTTCTTCATAGTTCCTATTATAAATGATGTTCTAAATGGGTAGATATGACCATGCCCAATATTTCCTTCCAAATGTCCCTTTAGTGAAAAGAAGCCCAGACTTAAAGTCAGAAGACCTGAGTTCAATTCTCTTAATTGTGTGTTTGTTGATAACATCAGTATTTAAAAAAAAAAAAAGTCTTCTCTGTAATAGGAACTTTACTGACAACTTTACTATATTATCTTTAATTAATGCTACAATTTTATAGGTGAGAAAACATGTTAATTTCCCAAGAGAACACAGAGAACACAGTTCTTAAGTAATAGAAATCAGATTCAAACTAAAATATGATTTCCAAATTCATGTTGTTTTCACTGTACTGTGCTAAATTTTTGTTTGTTTGTTTTGCTTTTTATTTTAACCACAGAGCCATAAGACTGCTGGATAAAATTTAAATTTATACATGTATTTTTTCAGAGGCTATGATAGGGTGATTGATAAAATACTTTGAATCAATACACATAATAAATTAGGATAAAATTATGTGGGATGAGTGGGATGAAAATATAAGTTTATATGTATGTAACATTTTTGATGATTAAAAATTAGAGATTGTTTATATGTTAAGAAAAACGAGAAAGCAAGAGACATTTAAATAGAATTATTTCATATATTTTTATCACTAACAAAATATTATTTTAAAAATTATCTTGATACATATACTGTATTAAATATATAACTGATATAACTAATAGAATTACAGGATTTTTCATTGGTGAACACATAAATTGAACTTTACTGTATTACTATTATTAATATATTATTGAAACTTAAAATAAATCATGTTGAGGCTAACAGCTTCCTTGTAGAAGAATCATTAGGTAAATCTACATCATGATTGTTTTATTTTATTTATTTATTTATTTATTTATCTTCAGAATATTATGGGGGTACAGATGATATAGTTACATAAATTGCTTTTGTACCATGCCCTTCCCCTATGTCGTGTGCATTGTAACCTTTAGGTGTGATTTTACCCATCGTTTCCTTCTCTCTCACACCTGCTTGATTTCTACTGAATGTTATTTCTGTATGTGCACATAGGTATTGATCAATTAGTGCCAATTTGATGATGAGTGCATGTGGTGTTTGTTTTTCTATTCTTGTAATATTTCATTTAGAAGAATGGGCTCTAGCTCCATCCAGGATAATACAAGAAGTATTAATTCATGTTTTTTTATGGCTGTATAGTACTCCATGATATACATATACCACATTTTATTAATCCACTCATGTATTGATGGATACTTGGGTTGTTTCCACGTCTTTGCAATTTGTGAATTGTGCTGTTATAAATATTTGAGTGCAGGTATCTTTTTTATAGAATATCATTTTTCCCTTTGGGTAAATACCAAGTAGTAGGATTGCTGGATCAAATGGTAGTTCTACTTTTAGTTCTTTAAGATATTGCCATCCTGCTTTCTATAGAGATTCTAATAGTTTACAGTCCCACCAGCAGTGTATGAGTATTTCTATCTCTCTGCATCCACACCAACATTTGTTGTTTTGGGACTTTTTGATAAAAGTCATTCTCACTGGAGTTGAGTGATACCTCATTGTGGTTTTGATTTGCATTTCCACATGTAAAAGACTAAAACAGGATCTGCACCTCTCACCACTTACAAAAATCAACTCATGATGGATAATAGACTTAGACCTAAGGCATGAAACCATAAGACTTCTAGAAGAAAATGTTAGAAAAAGTCTTACAGACACTGGCCTAGGCAAAGAATTTATGAAGAAGACCCCAACAGTAATCATGGAAACCACAAAAATAAATAATTTGAACCTGATCAAATTAAAAATCTTCTGTACAGACAAGGAACCAATTATTACAGTGAATAGACAACCTATACTATACTAAAATAAGGCGTACAAAACATTGAAAAGTGCAATATATACAAACCATGGACATGATGAATTTCAGTTAAACTTTGCAAAAGTTCACATAAAGTTTTGGCTGTTATGAAGTTACTGCAAATAAGACTGACTCCCAGTTATAATGTATGTGGGACTTGTGGCCTTCTTAGATGGGAAATGTTCTTTCTGTGCTACCTAAACCCTAACTCGCAGTACTTATGGATTTTGTCAGAATTTCCCTTAATTAACGTTTCCTTTTTCTGGTTTATCTCCCCTGAATTGTCTCTTTGAAAAGTTCTCTCTTTCTTTTTAAAACTAATTTCTCCCTAGATTTCATATCATAATGTAGTTGGTAAACAAGTATTCACAGTTTCATCTTTTATTTTACTTGTAGTCAAATGTTATGATAAACTTTGGCATGCCTAATTATAATTTAGTAATGTACCCTAGGAAGCTTGAGGTTACAATCAATCCACAAATTGACTAGCTTTGAAAGAAATAGGCAGTTTTATCTATGAATGTTCAAACCCTATGGCCATATTCTGAAAGATTAAAGGGAAATCATTGCTCAGTGAAAGAAAAATTCAGATGTGGAAGAAGAGGAACAGAGGAAAAGTTTTAAAAGTTGGTAGAATATTGAGCAATGTGGAAAGAGGCTGAAAACTTGGGAGAAGTTAGCTAGTGAGAAATCGTTGGGTGAGATGAAGAAAGAACTTATGGGAAGAGGAGGATCTAATATTTAATTTTGTATTTTTTGTGTTGATGTCATGTAAATTCCCTATCTTGTCCCACTACCCCAGAGATTAGGTAATTGTTATCCCTAGTAGTTGTCAGTGGCTAGGAAAGGATAGGTAGTAATTATAAAGTGTTATCATCTTTTGCAAATATTGGAAAGTGTTTGTGTTATGCAGTTGAAGGTTCTCAGATGTTAAAGAAGCTTGATTTCACTAAAACATGGGAAGATATGTGGTTTGGTAAAGCTTTTGATACAATGCCTGGTGGGGCCTGTAGTGATATAAACAGTAGTCATTCTGTTTTAGCCTTGTGGACTCCATATATACTTTATAGGATTGTCAGAGGTATGTATCTAGAACTGTGGAGGTCTGAGATTTTAACAACTTTACAAGTTAACAAATTAGCTGTGTCTTAGTTCAGGAATGTCATAAATTAACATAGACTGAGTGGGTTAAACAATAAATGTTTATTTCTCACAGATCAGGAGGTTGGAAATCTGAGATCAGTGTGCCAGCATTGTTGGGTTCTGGTTCAAGTTGCAGACAGCCGACTTCGCTTTGTATCTTCAACATGTCAGAAAGAGGATACACTAGCTCTCTGCTCTCTCAGGAGGGCACTAATCACATTCATGTGGACTCACCCTCATTACCTAATTATTTCCCCAAGACCCATCACCAAATGCTGTCACATTGGAGATTTTATTTCAACATATGAATTTTTGGGGAACACAAACATTCAGTCCATACAGTGTCCCACATATTCATGGATGCTAACAGAAGTCAAACGACCCCTAGGTCAGAGACGAAGGACAGTTTACTATTCACAGCAAGAGTAGTAGCCAGAATATCATTATTGATACCACTTTCCTGTGCCCCAGTTTCCACAGGGCCACATAAAGAGAACCAGATAACAGCTGCTTATGCCATGAATTACATTATGGGAAAGAGACCCTGAGCATTAAAAAAGTACAAATATTTTATAATTGATGGTACACATACCTATGCTTTTGCTCTGGGGGGAGACACTATATCTATCTTCTAAGACTGTAAATAAATTTATCTTTTGCTTTGGAAAGAACCACTATCTCTGTCTGCCAAGACTGGCTGATACACAAACAATCTTAAGAAGATATTCCAGAACAAAAGCAGTCAATGCGTTTGCTTGCAAGATGTGCACATCCACAAGAGACACATGGAAAATTGTCTCCTGACTATATCCACCCTTCATTTCTAAGATATCTTGACTTTTGGTGCATTTTTCCAAAAGAATTCCCATTAGACACTCTGATTAATCTGAATGCCAGAGGCTGGAATCAAATCCATCCCATATTCATCATACAGCATTTAATTAAGATCATTATCAACAAGACTCCAAACTGCAGAATGTGGTCAACCTTCAGGGACCCAGACCAAACTTTCAGAACAAATCACATCAACAATCAGTGTCTACTTTAGAGAGGTAGGTGGCTTTCTCTTTTAGTTTCTGTATTGATCTTTGTACTTGTCCCAATGCATTAATCCAGGTACTGTAGGATGCATTAAAAATTGCTTTTGTCCTCAAGATGAAAGTCTAGGACAATTCTACCATCTATAAAAACCCTAGCCAGAAAGTTGAGTCTGACCTGGAGGCCTTCCAGAACCGAAGTTTCATCATTGATCCCTTCAGCTAAAGACAGAGACTAATTTTATACTACCTTATCTAATTCAGTGACCCTCTTTATCACAGGATAACTGTCCTCAGTGTTCTCATAAATAATGAATCAGCTGTCCTTCCCAGTAGCTCTCCCAAGTAACCAAGGTAGTCTCATATTGGTAAAATCTTTGTAGTCATCTAATGGCTATATGACCTATAGGTAGTGTTATCTTAAACTTTTTCTCAGATTTATTTATTTTTTTAATTGACAGATAAAATTGTATGTATTTCTCATGTATCACATGATGTTTTGATGTATATATACATTGTGGAATGGTTAAATCTAGCTAATTAAAATATGTATTATATTGCCTCACATAATTATTGTTTTTGTGGTAAGAACATTTAATATCCACTTTCTTAGCATTTTTCAAAAATACAATATATTGTCATTAACTATCCACACTGTGCTGTACAATATATCTTAAATGTCTCTTATTAACACCCCTAAGATGGTGATCACTATATTTTGGGGAGGTAGCCTAGTTAATACCTATTTTCTACATAAGGAAAGTCCTCAAGGTACAAGTCATACCTCTGGAAAGAAAGTGTTGTTTAAATGTTTATAATTGCAGAACTCCACCCCCAGTGGAATCTGTATCAGCCAGGGGACTCAGGTTGGCAGCACTTTCAAAATGCCTCCTAAATGGCTGGTAAACCTTAGGTTTCCCAGTCCAATTTGAATAATTGAATTTGGTCTTTGTTTTTGGAGGGATAATCTGTCCTATTTGGGCATTCAACCAGAATGCTGGTTTTTGTCTACCACATGGAATAACAGAATGATAGCTATAGTAACAGAGATAAGAAAAATATCCTGAGGTGTGAACAAGTGTTTTACTTCAGAGGTATGGAAGTTTGGGTAATTCCCTGCTATTTCCCGTAGACTTCTTGATGAGGTTAAAGACAGTTGTGTTCAAATCCTTGCCAGAGACATCTGGCAGGAAATGACAGCTATAACAGTAAGTTAAATTTATGGTTTTTGCAAAAATTTAGGAATGCCACACCAGGGTGTTTTTCTTCTTGACAAAGGTTCCAGGGGTGATTCCAATAAACAAAGATCATTAATATTCCTGTTTCCCTTGTACCTCCTGAGGTCTTAAGGTAACCCTTCTTCCCATATGTCAGAGTTGTCACTCCCCATTTACCACCATGAAATTAGTATGTCCCATTCCAATATTGATAACTTCACCTTTTTTTCAGTCATCCTATATTCTCATCTAGTAATTTAATCAAAATATTTCAGGGAAACAAGGAAATTTTTGTAAAACTTTCAAAGACTCATTATGTTCTCCACTTTGGCCCATGTGGACCACTATAGGAGGGCTCAACAATCTGTGGGTACTCAATCAAAAGATCTAATTTTTAGGATCTGGGAATACGTTGGTCAAATAAAATAATCTAAGTCACTAAAGCATAATTAAATTGGAATCCCCTAGGCCTTTTAATTTTTTTTTTCTGGACTGTCACCCAGAGGGTGACAAATGGATCCAAATGGATCTATAGTTGATATAACACACTTCAGAAGGGTCTCAGTCATAAGATGGACTTGCTATTATCATTCTTTCTTATCAAGTATTAATTTCCCTATCTCTCTTAACTGAAGGAAACCAGTCAAAATTCTAACAATTTGCCTGGCTTGAAGAAACCACTGTGGGAAGCCATAGTGGTCATTACTTTCGTCTATTTCATTTCTAGTGTAGGTAAGTATCTCTATAATTTGTCTGAAAGTGGGAGAAAGTTCTGTCCTCTTCAGTACAAATCTTAATACTACTTGTTACTATGTTGTACACCTGAGACTGACTGCCAGATTGTTGAGAAATATTCCTACCTGGAGCACAGTTAGCATACCTGTTAGGACAGATACAGTGGGTTTTATTAACACTCTGCCTATGGTCCCTTCCCCAGTGTTTCCTCATTAATAGGCAATTAAGAGGAGGACCATTTATTGCCCGGTTGACAATTCACTTTGATCAATGTGTTTGCCACTAGTTTCCAGAGACATTTCTCAAATTCTATTAATTGGTCTGTGAGGTCCTCGTCTAGAGAGCCTTTTCTTCATCAGCATCCTCATAAACAAAATTATCAAGAACTGTGAAGGGGCTGAGATTTTAACACCATTGCAAGTTAACAAGTTAGACTGTCACAGTTTTATGGATACTGGCAGAATTCAAAAGATGCCTGGGTCACAGTTTACTCAAATCACTAGTAGTAGCCAGAATATCAGATTTGGTGCCACTTCCTTGAGCTCCCATTTCCACAGTACTATAAGAAGAGACAACGGTATCAGCTGTACATGTTGTGTATTACAGGAGAGGAACACTGAAGTTAGGAAGCTCTAATCTTTTGTAAAGGACAATAATTGTGCCTGCCCACATTACTCTGGAGGGAGATACATCTCATTTTCCAAAATTGTAAGCAAGTCTGTCATTTTTCTCTGGAAGGAAATACTCTGTCTCTCTTCTAAGGCTGTTTTATATACAGGCATTCTTAGGAAAAAAAAATAGTCCAGAACAAATCACTCTGCACGTCAGAAATACATACACACAAGAGACACATGTAGAATTGTCTCCCAAGAGCTTAGAAATACCCTAGTTGATCCTGAAGATGTTAAATTCCTCCTTAGCAGCCTGCTGTGACTCTATGGGCCGTAACTGTCATAATGACTCTAAAGGGAATTGATCTCTTTCCCATCCAATGAGCACAGAGAAAGTGTTAATAACACAATGATTGGGAAAAAATGTGCCCACTAGTAGCAAAGGAAAGAAAATAGAGAGAAAAAGAATTACAAATATGAAATAAATATACCTTATTTTAGTAAACATTACAATTCCCATAATGAATGTACTTTAGTCTAACAAATAAAGTGAATATAAGGCAATAATTCTTTTAAGTGCTGAAGCTAATTGGAAGATATATCAATATATGTATGTGTATATAATAAAAATTGAGCAAAATTTTGTGTTAGGTGGGTGTGGATAAATAAAAATATATAATAATAAATTTGTAATAAATTTTTCAGAATTTTAAAAACTAAAATGCTTAAAAGAAGAGTAAGTTGTGAAAATATGGTTCTATGCACATGTTTTTGGCCAATCTGATTCATTATTTTTTAAAAGGAATATGATACATTCATAGTTCAGATCTGGTTGCTCAGATTTCTACAAGAGGAGAGACAAGAGTGGCATTTTTCTAGCCCAGTAAATGTTAAATAAAGAGACAAAAACCCTACTAGGTTTTGCAATAGTCTGGGACAATTATAAGATTAGTGTGCAGGTTAATAGAGAATAGGTGAGAATGCTGAAGTAAGAGTAGACTTAAATCATACAATGAATTAGAATTAAGGATTTAAAATTTTCACATTCTTGTAAAAATGTAAAGAACATTGTGTGTTGTATGGGTCTAAATTGTGGTTTATTCATATATAAGATTGAAATTAAGCACATTTATCTTATGTATTAGTATGATTTTTTCACTCATTTTTAAGAGCAGATTCTGTTTACCAAGAGAAATTATTTGAAGGGTTACTAATCTAAAACTTGCAGGTTACACAATAAAAATCATACAAATAATTAAAAGAAAGGATTTCATGTTTTATGTCTTCTGTGATTTCCCAGGATGTTGCCCAACAACTAAGGATTTAATGATGAATGACAGGGAAGAAAATGTGACATATCTTCTTATAATGATCATTTTGTAATCTCATGTGTGATGAAAGATAAAACACACTGTAATTTTGATAATAGACTTATTTTCTATAATTGTGTGTGCAATTGTCAATTTAATAATATGTGTAGGCATGTGTGTATGAACATGTGTTTATTTATATATGCATATGTATGTTACATTTGAAATTTCATTCAATTTTATTTTATTTTAATATTGCAACTCAATGTCAAATTTGTATACTCTGTTAAAATAAGCCCTCCTGTTAAGTTTATACATTTTCTTTTACTGCATGTCTTTTAAGCTATACCATTGAAATGATGCAGAATCAGAAACAAAAAAAGCTTAAATATAGGGTCCTAACAGGGACATTGACCAGTGGAACAGAACAGAGAACCCAGATATAAAACCATCTTCGTATAGCTGTCTAATCTTCAACAAAGCAGACAAAAACATACAATGGGGAAAAGAATCCTTATTCAATAAATGGTGCTGGGAAAACTGGACAGCCAAATGTAGAAGACTGAAGCAGGATCCACACCTTTCACCTCTCACAAAAATCAACTCACGCTGGGTAACAGACTTAAACCTAAGGTATGAAGCTATAAAATTCTAGAGGAAAACGTTGGAAAGACTCTTCTAGACATTGGCCTAGGCAAAGAATTTATGAAGAAGACCCCAAAGGCAATCACAGCAACAACAAAAATAAATAAATGGGACCTGATCAAACTAAAAAGCTTCTGTACAGCCAAAGAAACTGTCACGAGAGCAAACAGACAACCTACAGAATGGGAGAAAGTTTTCGCACGCTACACATCTGATAAGGGGCTGATAACTAGAACCTATTTAGAACTTAGGAAAATCAGCAAGAAAAAATCAAACAACCCTATCAAAAAGTGGGCAAAGGACATGAACAGAAACTTTTCAAAAGAAGACAGAAGAATGGCCAAGAAACATGAAAAAATGCTCAACGTTTCTAATCATGAGGGAAATGCAAATCAAAACTGCAATGAGATATCACTTATCTCCAGTGAGAATAGCCTTTATCAAAAAGTCCCAAAACAATAAATGTTGGCGTGGATGTGGAGAGATAGGAACACTCCTACACTGCTGGTGGGACTGCAAACTAGTGCAACCCCTATGGAAAGCAATATGGAGATACCTGAAAGCGATACAAGTAGATCTACCATTTGATCCAGCAATCCCACTACTGAGCATCTACCCAAAAGAACAAAAGACACTCTATAAAAAAGACACTTGCACTCGAATGTTTATAGCAGCACAATTCACAATTGCAAAGTTGTGGAAACAACCCAAGTGCCCATCTATAAACGAGTGGATTAATAAAATGTGGCATATGTATACCATGGAGTACTATTCAGCTATAAGAAGCAATGGTGATATTGCACCTCTTGTATTTTCCTGGATGGAGCTGAAACCCGTTCTACTAAGTGAAGTATCCCAAGAATGGATGGACAGGCACCACATGTACTCACCAGCCAATTGGTATTAGCTAATAAATACCTAAGTGGACCCATAGAAACAACATTTACCGGGTGTCGGGCAGATGGGAGGGGGGACGGGGGATGGGTATATACAAACATAATGAGTGTGATGTGCACCGTCTGGGGCATGGTCAGGCTTGAGGCTCTGACTGGAGCGGGGAGGAGGGCAAGGGCAATGTACGTAACCTTAACATTTGTACTCCCATAATATGCTGAAATAAAAAAAAAAAGAAATTAAGATGAATAACAATAAATACTCTTCTTGGCATGTTGAAAATCTAATAATAATCAAATGGAGTCATGGGCAGTAGTTTTCAAAGCACTGTTCAGTGGAAAGTCTCCAAGACCACTGAGGGTTGCAACATGTTATTTGGGAGTCAGAATGCTATTAGAAGATGCAAAACCTGGTCTGTAGCAATCTATATGACAAAGCCACAGTCAGCCACAATTCATCAATTTTTTAAATTTCATGTTCAAAATCAGCATGCTTCTGATGAATGATAATGAGAATGCTGGATGGAGAACCATGGACAGTTCATCCCTTCTAAATCAAATATCACACTCCACTCCCAGCTTCCACCTACAATAGCAAACTATATGTGTTTTTATTCAATTCCAAAGATACATGTATACATTCACATTTCATTATACTTTTCTTTTTGTTTTAATATATATATATATTTTATTTCAGCATATTATGGGGTACAAATGTTTAGGTTATGTATATTGCCTTTGCTGCACCTGAGTCAGAGCTTCAAGCATGTCCATCCCCCAGATGGTGCGCACCTTACCCATTAGGTGTGAATATACCCATCCCCTCCTCCCGCCGCCCACCTGCCTGACATCCAATGAATGTTACTACTATATGTGCACGTAAGTGTTCATCAGTTAGTATCAATTTGATGGTGAGTACACGTGGTGCTTATTTTTCCATTCTTGGGATGCTTCACTTAGTACAATGGGCTCCAGCTCTATCCACGATAACACAAGAAGTGCTAGATCACCATGGTTTTTTGTGGCTGAGTAGAACTCCATAGTATACACGTACCACATTTTATTAATCCACTCATGTATTGATGGGCACTTGGGTTGTTTCCACATCTTTGCAATTGTGAATTGTGCTGCTATAAACATTCTAGTGCAGGTGTCCTTTTTATAAAGTGACTTCTGTTCCTTTGGGTAGATGCCCAGTAATGGGATTGCTGGATCAAATGGTAGATCT
The DNA here is from genome assembly GCA_963574885.1 of Lepilemur ruficaudatus. Taxonomy (NCBI): domain Eukaryota; kingdom Metazoa; phylum Chordata; class Mammalia; order Primates; family Lepilemuridae; genus Lepilemur; species Lepilemur ruficaudatus. Next base: position 87 of record CAUYRT010028232.1, on the reverse strand, counting down.
ACTTGTATCCCTTTAATGTATCTCCATATTACTTTCCACAGAGGTTGCACTAGTTTGCATTCCCACCAGCAATGTAGGAGTGTTCCT
>CAUYRT010028231.1:0-52216 GCA_963574885.1 Lepilemur ruficaudatus | reverse complement strand
CAGATTTCAGGACTACGAACACCAATCAAATCCTAACATAACAGACCCAAAGGGACCATTAACTTAAGTTATTAAACTTAATAGCAATGCCTTACATTTGTATAGCCCAATCCAGATTTCAAAGCACTTTTAGGCTACTAGAAATAGCTAACTATTTGATATACTTCTAGCTAACGTACAAGGATCTTATGAAATGTGTATTTATGTTCTATTAATAACCCCACTTTCTAATTTTTCCCTCCACCATCGTTCCTTTAATTCTGTTTTCCTTGCTCAGATTTAAAAAATTTTATTTCATCCTGGATGCATTTTTGGTAAGCCACCTTCATCTTTCCTGGAAAAAGGTACATGTTGTACATAGTGGTTGGTGTATATACAGATAGCTTCAACATGTATTCTTTTTTTTTTTTTGGAGACAGAGTCTTGCTCTGTCACCCGGGCTAGAGTGCCAGGGTGTCAGCCTAGCTCACAGCAACCTCAAACTCCTGGGCTCAAGCAATCCTTCTGCCTCAACCTCCCAAGTAGATGGGACTACAGGCATGCGCCACCACACCCAGCGAATTTTTCTATTTTTAGTAAAGACAGGGTCTCACTCTTCTGCAGGCTGGTCTTGAACTCCTGACCTCAAGCTATCCTCCCACCTCGGCCATCCTGGGTGCTAAGATTACGGGCATGAGCCACTGCACCTGGCCTAACATGTATTCTTTAACTTGACCCCCATAGTTGCTCTATAAATTAGGTAGGTTGCTAGAGCTATTTATAGACAGTTTGTCCACAGTCATTCAGAAGTAATTTATAGGACTTGGCTTAGAAACTGAATCTTCTGACTCTTACTTTAGTGTACTTAGATCAAACTGCTGAAATTCCATCACAATAAAGATACCAGGCCGGGCGCGGTGGCTCACGCCTGTAATCCAAGCACTCTGGGACGCCGAGGCGGGTGGATCGCTCAAGGTCAGGAGTTCGAGACCAGCCTGAGCAAGAGCGAGATCCCGTCTCTACTATAAACAGAAAGAAATTAATTGGCCAATTAAAAAAATAGAGAGAAAAAAATTAGCCAAGCATGGTGGCACATGCCTGTAGTCCCAGCTGCTTGGGAGGCTGAGGCAGTAGGATTGCTTGAGCCCAGGAGTTTGAGGTTGCTGTGAGCTAGGCTGATACCATGGCACTCTAGCCCAGGCAACAGAGTGAGACTCTGTCTCAAAATAATAATAATAATAATAAAGATACCAAAGAAAAGTAAACCACTGAATAAGGTTTGGAAATTTGTGGTTATAAAAGGATTTCACCATAGAGAAATGAGACCTCTATTACACAGTTTATGGGTTATTACCACTCTATTTTTGCCTCTGTACCTGCTCAAACCCTTGATTTTGGATCTATTTTTTTATCTGAATGGATCTATTCAGGATTTTCCTTGATACTTTATAAGCAATTCTATACAAATAAGGAACAACTTTTTTCAAAGATAATTTAGCAGGAAACAATGCAGAGTTTCTATCACCCAAAACAGCCATTGGTATACTCTTTAATTTTTTTAAGAGAGAAAAATCAGACAGGAAGCATTCATCTGGTTACAGTGCCATTTCCTGGTTAGAGTAGTGTCAGAAAAAGCAGCTTCAACTGTTAAGATATTTGTCGCTGATAATGCCAAAATGTGAAGGCTTTTTCAGCTATCTTCCAACTCTTAAAAGTAGGCCTGAAAGGGAATTTTTTTGAAATAGGGTATGGTTTTATGAGTTGAGTATTACAGTTTATATAACTAGGTTGCGTACTTCCTGGAGTCTTCATGCATTTACATGGAACAGCCTTCTTTCAAGTCTGACAGCACTAAACTAGCTAATGCTGTCATTTCCCAGAAACGTTCCCCCTCACAGGTTGAATATAGAAAACACCTACAGTCGCACACGAAAAAAAATTATTTTTTTCCACCAGCTATTAGTGGAAAACCTTTGTAGGCCAAACAGACGGGTTTACATTATAACAGCTCTTTATTTTTTCCCTTCAACTCACAACTTCTAGATTAAAATATCTGAACTGCCATCGTCAGTTGTTTTATCTCTAAACTTAAGTGCGGGTTCATTTGTAAGTGTTTTAAACACTTTAGGGTCATGCTATTTAGCAAAAAGTAGTGCTTACAAATTATGCAAATTGCCTGTTATATATAAACATCAACGAATATTTGATGAATGAATGAATGAATGAGTAAATATTTAATTCTATATTAAAGATGGAGAACACTTAGAAATGTGGGTAAAATTATTGCTATAGAAATATGGGTGAAATTAATAGTGTAGACAGTGAGAGATTTGGGCTAAGAAGAGAAGGGAAGAGCATTCCCTAATGAAGTGAACAAGCATGGGCAATCTTGGATGGGTTAAAAGGTTTTGCTATGTAAATATAGTATGATTGTACTTATTTTTTTTTAAAGAATGCATACAATAAGGAGCAGGAGAAACTATAGAAAAATAGTAACAATGGCTCTCTCTAGGTGATACGTATATGGTTGATTTTGGTTTTATTTTTCAGTGTTTCCTAAGATGAGCATGTGGACTGCATTCTACAGATTCTGTTACTCCTTCCTGAAGCACAAATTATAAATTCCTTATTTTCTGTAGTTTCAGAGATGAATTTTATTACTACAGAATTTCAAGTTAACATGATCCAGCTATTTCTAATAAGTCAAACAGCTTATTCAATTGTGTTTAACATCTTTTGTAAGAAATATTATATCGGTTTCTTAATATTTTATGAAGAAACAGTAAAATTTAAGGAACCAAAGGAATTTGTTCCAGGACAAGGGATACACACAAAATATTCTGAATATTCTAACTCTGGACTATTCAGAGCCAGAGGAAATGGCAATGGACTTTAAAACACTTAATAGTAAATTATTGTTATTTCTGAGCAGTCAGCTGTTTTTGTTTTTTTTTTTAAGTTAATAGAGACGGGGGTCTCACTCTTGCTCAGGCTGGTCTCCAACTCCTGAGCTCAAGCGATCCTCCTGCCTCGGCCTCCCAGAGTGCTAGGATTACAGGTGTGAGCCACCGCGCCCAGCCTTTTTTTGTTTGTTTGTTTGTTTCAAACAACAGAAATTTATTCTCTCACAGTCCTGCAGGCCCGAAGCTTGAAAGCAAGGTGTCAGCAGGGTTGATTCCTTCTAGAGGCTCTAAGGGAAAACCCACTGTGTGCCTCTCCCCAGTATCATGTGGCTGCTGGCAGTCCTTGGCATTATGTGGCTTACAGCTGCACAACTCCCATCTCTGCTTTTCCCTTCACACGGCTGCCTCCTCTTCCCCTCAGCTGTTTTTGAATGCCTCACAATTAAACAGAGACGGAACAAGGCTCAGACACATGTTCTGATCCATTCACCATAGTCCATACCTGAGTTTGAACTAATGAAGGCCTCTGTGTTCGCATTTCTTGGATCAAACTAAAAACACTGAAGTTCTCAGGAATTATCTATCAAATAAAAGGGAAAGATATTTTATTCTTTTTGATCCTCTGTTAAAAAGTATCGCCACTTTTTCGTAGTCTTATACTTCCATGACCTCTGCTCTCCTAATGTGGGATGATATCAGAAAAAGAATGCATTTTTAAAACAAATGAGGTTTCTTATCGCTTGCAACGTGATTTTTAGAGCCTGGTGTTTTCCCTAGAAATGACTGAAAAAGCTCTTCAGAATGATTTCACATGGTGTAATCAAATGTCTCACACTAAAGAAATAATGAAGAACAAGGGCTCAGGAGCTGAGCAAGCGTGAGAGTTTTCTGAAATAAAAGAAGTTGACAGATAAGTAAGTCTAAAGCCCATATTTTAAACTTCCCATTTCCTATTAGACATTAAAAGTGATTTATAGATTGGAACACAAAGTTTGATTATGGCTAGTTGAATCCATTTACTAAAGCAGTTTGGATAAGGGAAGGGTAACTATGTAATTTGGAACAGTGGTTCTCAAACTTTAGCGTGCATCAGATTCACCTCAAGTTTGCCGGGCCCTGCCTCCAGAGTTTCTAATTCAATCCATTGGGGTGGGGCCAAACAATTTGCATTTTTAACAAGTGTTCAGGTGATACTGAGGCTTCTTGTCTGGGGACCACACTTTAAGAACCACCTACTTAGGAACTAATTTAATCATCTGACAGGGTGAGTCTACAGGTGAATATATTCTAGAAAAGATGAATCATGAAGGTAGGTATTTTGAAAAACCAAACAATTCCCAAGCCTGAAAGCAGGTAGAGTAAGCAAATGGGAAGTATCTGCTGAGAGAAACTCACCCCATCTTTCAGCAGCATCCATGTATAATCAATAGCACAAATAACACCAGTCCTTCCACAGCCGGCACTGAAATGAAAGATCACAGCAGCATGTATCCTGGTAGAGTGGGTCATTGACAACAGCTGGAAAATCTCACCACCAGATTCGAGGAAGAAGAAGCCTAGAGGCAATGAAAGTTTTCAAACCCTACCATTTCCCAAAGCACATTTGTCATGCCCCCGTGAACCTCAGGACAGGTCCTAAGCAACTTCTCAGGGCGTGAGTATCTAGAGCTGTACTGTTCACAAGTAACTTATCAGAAAAATAAGAATTTAATGCTCAGGTTGAATTTTTATAGTTTGTTTCTGCTATTGACCTTTCCCTTTTAATTACAGAGTCCCAGCCAGAATCTGACATTTAGTTTCTTCTAGGTAGAGGGCTCATACACAGCATCATACCTGCAGTGAATGCATATAGGAACACTGTCATTCTCTTGGTGACAACGCACATCCCAGATGAGCTCAAGAATAGGGTCTATAGATGAGGGCACATCATGGTCTGGCCAATTCTTGTAATGAAACTGGTAGACAGTTCGAGTTTCCTATAAAAAATAGTCAAAATAAAAAGAGGTTTCAAGGTTAGGACTTCACCTAACCTTAGTCTGACTTACTAAGTTATACCTATATTCCTTTTGCAATTTATTCTACTTTCTTCTCTATAGATCTCCGATGACCAGGTGCTTTCTGAGAACAATTAAAAGTGATTTCAGGTCACTTACTATTAGCTTGTCCCCATCTGCCCTATTCACAAGAGGAGGTAGATATGAAAATAGTTCAAACCAAAGCCTCCCAACCGGTGTGCTTCAAATGGGTCACAGGCACGCTGACATATTAAATCCCTTTGCCTTTGAAAGGTTGAGTAGGGCCCAGGACAGTCTGAGCTCACATGTTGGTCCCCAGTCTCTATTCATTGCCCAGCCTCTATTTACCCTACAAATACTACCATTTTATATGTGTGCTGTGGTGTGGAATTGATTGGGGAGCACAGATTACAGCAAAGGTGTCTTGAATACGAAGACTTATTTGGGACATCCAAGGTTCCACCACTCCCCGTTTTCTCATGCCTATCCTGAGTCACACACACATATATTTATGTACCTAATTTCCATAGGCTTTTGAATTTATAACTTTTGTTTTACACTTACACTATTGAACTTGGCTTTTAGAGTCCTGATAACATAAGCGGATTTCCTTTTTTCAGCTTCCTAAGAAGAAGAAGGTTAAAATATTAGTAATTTCAAATGCAAGCAAGCTCCCTATAAACTAGATCCTGGAGCCTTTGCTTGGCCATAATGGAAACAGACCTTATACTTACACAGGATATAGAGAAAGGGCCAAATTGCAGCTGCATCTCTCCTGGGTCAGCCCAGTAGCGCTCACATTTTTTCTGTTGCACAAAGCAAAATGTAGTGATTTCCCTCCATATATTCCAGTCTCTTCTGGGAAATAAAACCCACCCCCGCATTCAGAAGCAACTTCAGCTCTATGTCCTTCCTCTTAGGTTAGGTACTTCTAACCCCCTTGGGCTTCAACTCCGGTATCATTGGAATCTCCAAGGGTGGGGAAAAAAACATTAAAGGATACAAATTACAGACTTCCTGGAAGTCTGAAAGAGTAGAAATAGGGATGTTTGACGTATTTTCAGTATTTCAAAAGGATCAACAGAAATTATATGTCTATTAAAACAACTGTTCAAGATAAATGAAATATCAAGTTTCCTTGGTTTTGATTAGAATTATCAACTGAGGAAGGCAACAGTAGGTTAGAACAATGATGTCCAGTAAAAATAAAATGTGAACCACATAGGTAATTTAAAATTTTCTAAAAGTCACATTAAGAAATAAAAACAGATGAAATTAATTTTAATAACATCTTAGTCCAATATAGAAAAATTTCAACGTATAATCAATATAAAATGGTTATTAGATATTTGACTTTTTTTACTAAGCCTTCAAAATCCAGTGTGCATTTTATATTTATAGCTAATCTCAATTAAGATGCTAATTTTAAGATGCTAATATTTCACTGGAAATATTTTTCCATTTAGATTTCATAGAATTTTCATATTTCAAATTTTCATTTACATATGAAAATTTTTCACATACCCAAGATGTTCCATACTTCAGGTTTTCCAGTAACTGAACTGAGTACCAGTTTTTAAATTTAAATTACTTAAAATTAAACAAAATAATTGAGTTTCTCAGTCACAATAACCATATTTTAAGTGGTTCATAGCTGTATGTGGCTAGTAGATGCCATGTTGGACAGCACAGGATTAGAAGCTCTGATTGGCACTTAAAGATGTCTGATTACTAGAAATGGGAAAGTAAATCGTTACTTTAAAAAGCATTTCTTTTTTTTTTTTTTACTTTAAAACATAGAGTCTACTGGGAAAATGGATAATAGGGATTCTTAGGGTGAAAAAGAAAACCAACCTGAGAGTCATGTGGCATTCCCAAACTGAAAACTAGGAAGATAACAAAATTTTTACCTAGGCACACTTAAGGTAAGTTCTGCTGCCAATTTTTCCCTCCTTTTTCTTCTTTCCTTACCTTTAGGTCAGCAGGTACTAGAAAGTAACTCACCTTTCCCATTTCAAACTCCATGCATGCCATAACAATGATCTAGGGGGATGAAATAGAAACTTACACATCTGTATAGTTAGAGCAGTTAATACATGAGTTCCAGAGTCAGAAATTATTAATCATTCTTTTCTGTTGTGTTTGTTTGGTTTTTTTGAGACAGGATCTTGCTCTGTCAACCTGGCTAGAGTGCAGTGGCATCATCGTAGCTCACTGCAACCTCATATTCCTGGGTTCAAGCAATTCTTCTGCCTCAGCCCCTGAGTAGCTGGGATTACAGACATGTGCCACTACACCTGGCTAATTTTTCTATATTTTGTAGAGACAAGGTCTTGCTCTTGCTCAGGCTGGTCTCCAACTCCTGGCCTCAAGCAATTCTCCTGCCTCAGCCTCCCACAGTGCTAACCCTACAGGAGTGATCCACTGCACGTGGCCTGTTTTGTTTGTTTTTTAACCAAAAAAGAAATCCTGGTAACTTATAAAATGTTGCTCTTACTCTTCCTTTTTCTGTCCCCACTTCCCGTTTCTCTACTCAAATCAGTAAATTCTTGTTACCAAATGATCCTGTCAAGGTGAGAACTTCTATTTCCTTGAACAAGAATGACATTGTGATTTTGATGCCTGAACCCTGAAATTCCATCGCCCAGTTAACAAAAAAAGCATTAGTTTTAATAAATGGGAAGTCTCAGTCACACATCCTGACACTCTACCCCCTCTAATCCTAAGAACTAAAGAACTAAGTAGTAATAAAAGCAACTCTACACTTACCAGGACACTGTATTCCCAAATCATCCTCCAGAAGTCTAGGAGAGTTGAAGATAAAGGACCCTGGGTGGCAATATAAGCCTTGGGTCCATAAACTCCCTAAAAGGGAATAGAAATTACATGGGGTAACTACAGATGATACCCTCTTCTTCTCACCTGTTTCCCCCCAAACCTACACCTTTTTTTAGGTATCTAGAGATACATAGAATGCTTTTATTTCCTTTCAATGTACCTTAATAAAGTTGGCATTGATGTAGCTGGAATCCTCATCAGAGGTTATCAGGGACAGCGCTACCCGGCTATAATCGTCTACAATACAAAAGAAAGGCATAGTATAATTAAGAGGGCTTAGTCAGGGGGTTTACTGTAAGTCAGGGGCTAACACTGTGAATAATGGATGCTCAGCAATTGAATGAACGCTTTTTTACAGTCATAAATAATGCAAACTCATTTGCCAATGCCCTGTTCTAAGATTAGGAACAGCAAGCAATGGGTAAAAAGAGATAGTAGTGATTGAATTTGGGAGAAAGTATGAGTTTATAGGGAGAAATGGAACTTACAGGGCAAAATATCTTTATATCTGTTTTTCTTGATATTCTTGGGCCTCTCAGCCACAGTTGTAGGATAGGTTTTGTCTGCCTTGTACTTGGTAGATTGCCTTTTCAGCTTCTGTAATAAAATTCCAAGAATAATTAATCTTCCTAGAGAAAGGAGGTAAGAAGCTGTCTCTAGAGAACTTTCCTTCTTCCCTGCCCAAACATTCTATCTCAAGCCTTTTAGCATCCTCTGGGGCTGACTCCATTCAGAGCACAGCTGCAGGACATAAGGACAGCAGAGTTCACTGACTTTTGGAGAAGTGAAAAGATCACACTTACTGCAGCTGAGCCACATATAGCTAAAACTTAGAGGTGAAACTGGGGAATATTGTAATAACTAAGTATCTTCTGAAAGGAAGCTCTATGCTCTGCCCAATCAATGGGCAGATATTAAAAGTTTGATTTACTTTCTTTATAGTTCCTATTTATATTTAGTTTAATGGTCAACAGGAAAGTTATTAAGTTACATTAGTCTTTTTACTTCAGATCACTTTTTTTCCTAAGTGGAAATGGAGCTTAAGTGAATAAAATCTATATCTAGCAAAATTTCCAAGATTTCAGTTCCCCCGAACGGTCATTTTTTTACATGACCCAAACTTTAAGCCCACCTCTCAACCAAACAATAATCTTTAAAGACCATATTCTATTGGTAGAATATGAACTGAGCCAGGCAGGAGCTAGCTTAATGTGGTTGAGCAAGATTCCTCAAAATAGTGAAGTAACTCCTTACAATTATTCACATTTTCTAATGTTATACTGTAGACCAAAACTTAAGGTCAGAGGAAATGACTCTTTGGCTCTTTCTTAGGAATCAATCTTGTTCCAGATTTTGTTTATCATTCCAAGAAACCACATTTACTAGACCTGGCTTTTGTGAACCCTTACTCAAGTTGCAAAAGATGGAAGGAGGTGACATCTACGATAATAAAAACATTTGTTAAATTAAACTGAAGAAAATAATTTTCATGATTTTCCCACCATTTCATGGTGAGTTCTCACATGAGGAACGTTATTTACCTCCAAGGGGCTAGATCCCTCAGCATCTACTCAGTCTTCACTCTCTTTAACTTCCCTCTTGAAATTTCCTCCTACTCTGGCCCTTATTAGTTTATGTTGTCTTGGTTCTCCTTCCCACTTTCCACTCTTTCTTATTGGCTCTCTGGTTTTTTGTTTCTTTGTTTTTCTGTCTTCTAATTGAGAATTACCCAAAGTTCCAAAGTCAAATCCTCAACTTTCTGCTCTTCTATTACATGCATTTGCTCAGAGACATCACAGGCTCTTACAGAAAGCCTACAAGTGTTTGTTGACGTATTTAACCGATTCGAACTGAATTGTATTTCCAACTCCTACTGGATCAGTTTCAAATGTGTATATTGAAATTTGATAACTAAATTCCAGTCCTGAACATTTCCACTTGAGCATGTTATTACACCTTTAGGCTCAGCACATTTAAAACTAACATCAGCATCGTCCCCACTGTACATGCTAGAGGCACTGTCTTTATCCCAGACAGCCATACTCTAGAAACTGACAATCGCTTTTGGTTCCCCGTCCCACAAGTGCCACCTCCGATTCAGTGAGCAAGTTCAACTGATTCCTCCCAGGCACCGTCCTGCATTAGCCTTCCTTTCCACGCCCACAAACAGATCATCTTAGTTCAGGCCTTTTCCCCTAAAGCTTGAACTACCACAGTTGCTTCCTAATGCATCTTCACGTATTTCTTCTCTCCATTCAAATCCAGTGTACAAAACTGTGCCAAGTTAATTTTACTAAAATACTGTTTTCCTTATCTTTTCTGTTCTCAAAACAACTTCAGTGAATCCCTCTCGCCTCTAGGGGAAAAACCCCAAACTCCTTAGCCAGGTACTTAAGGCTCCCCCCAATCAGACCCCAAGCTAGCTTTCATATACTTACCATTGCCTCCAACTGTGAGGCCTCTACAGGCCACTTCTGGGTTCAAGATTGTACAGATTGGTATCACTGACAACTGTGTATCATGTAATATGATGTCCTTAACACCAGCACTTTTCTTTCTAATTGAGAATTACCCAAAGTTCCAAAGTCAAATCCTCAACTTTCTGCTCTTCTGTTATATGTATTTGCTCAGAGACATCACTGGGAGTATCATAAATGTACTCCCACTACTGCTTTTGCATGTCAAAGCCACGATTATGGTCTACTTTGTTCCACCGGGAGAACTAATCGAGAGAAGGAAATCGAGAAAGACATTTTCTCAAGTGACTAGCAACAGGAAAAAATTTTAAAAACAGGGAATTGTTAATTACTATAACTTAGTTGCTTATGTTTCATATAGTGTTTTCACATAATTAATTAAGATATGCATCTATCTGGAGGAGTTTACTTAACGAGACTTAACTAAGTAGTTTTAAAAAAGTGGAGTGCGGAAAGGGGATCTTAAAATAAAGATACAATAACACTGAGGAGACAGATACCGAGAAAAGAAATAATATAGAAAAAAATTTGACCTAATAACTCATCAAGAAAACTGCAATTCTGGCTGGGCGTGGTGGCTCGTGCCTGTAATCCTAGCACTCTGGGAGGCGGAGGCGGGCAGATCACTCAAGGTCAGGAGTTTGAAAGAAAACTGCAACTTTAAGTGTAATGATGTGTAACAAAACCAATTTTACTGTAGACTAATGATATAAACTAGATTTCAGTTCTTACATCATATTTCTGGTCACAAAAGCTTCTAAATAAACATTAAAACATTTCTAATATTAAACATTAAAATAAATGTGAGCTATACAAAACAAAAACAAATCATCCAAATCCATCGTCAGGTTTCAAAATTGGCTCAGGATATCTTGTTAAATATGTCAATGATTCTACAAGGAGAGGAAAATGTTGAGATCATAATATGTTTGTTAGCTAGGAGTTCATAACACAAACATTACCAAATATCTACAATCTAATTAAATGATACTTTCCAAATAATAAATAACTCATTAAATTATTAGAGTATAGGAATGTAAACTTTTTCAACTAAGGATGCCAAATGGAACAGATGACCAATGCTTGCTTATTTGCTGGACCACAAATGCCAACATGTGTTGTTACAGTGACCATTTTTTTCTGTTTCTAGAGGTCAGTCAGACACAGGCAACTTTGAAAAACAGGTATACAATCAGTTCTTAAATCTTAACTTTTTTTACCACACAGTAGTTCCCTCTTATCCACGGTTTTACTTTCCATGGTTTCAGTTACCTGTGGTCAACTGCAGTCCAAAAATATTACAGTATTTTGAGAGAGACCACATTCACATAATTTTTATTATAGTGTATTATAATTGTTCTATTTTATTATTAGTTATTGTTGCTAATGTCTTACTGTGCCTAATTTATATATTAAACTTTATCATAGGTATGTATATACAGGAAAAAACAACATAGTATACGTAGGGTTCAGTACCATCCACAGTTTCAGGCATCCACTGGGGGTCTTGGAAAATATCCCCCACAGATAAAGGGTGACTCTTATAATTTGAATTCTTGTAGATTTTTAGAATTGGATTTGGGAGGAGAGGTGCTGAACTGGCATCTGTACAGGGTATTTTTACAGCAAAATATAGGTATGCAAGTGGACTAGTTTGGAATTAAACTAAGGGCATGACACAGACACATGACAGCCTATAAAGTATTTCTGCTGAAGTTACGCCAATTTTCCAGCCCTCTCTGCTTTTATGCAACTTCAGAATGATCATTTTCAGGTTGTTATTGAGCCCAGGGCTGCTGAAAAGATCTTGAGTCCCAGAATAGCTTCTTCTAGAAATCTCCAGAACTGAGTCCAGTGCATACTCCTTGATATACTGGTTTTTATTTGTTTGTTTTGTTTTGCTTGTGGAATGTTTTATAGGGAGAATACACAAATAAATGCCTTTTTATAAAATATGCTTCAATTAATTTGGCAGAGTGTCACAGATAAAGATTGTGTGTGTGTGTGTGTGTGTGTGTGTGTAACTGATACTTGTTTAGCTGCCTTTACTGCCACCTTCAACAATGGGGCAGAATGGCTTTTTTTCCCCTACTCTTTTCCTCTTCCTGCAGTCATTTGGCTGGATGACAAAGGGAGACACTCTTTTAGCAAAACATCACACAGGAAATGCCTACAGAATTTTTAAATTGTAAAGTGGGAAAAATTTGATTTTTCCCCAGACATCTTATCTTAACGTCAGACCACTGTGAAGGCTTCTGCTTCTCTTTCTGCTCAGCCCCCAGGCTCTAACACTCCAACACAGGACAAAACAGGACAGAATTAGGGCAGAAGAACTGATAAACCCCACCAGCAAAAGAGGAACTCTGAAAGTAGGAAGCAAGGTATGAAAGGGAAAGCAGCTGTAATCCCAGCACTCTGGGAGGCCGGGGCAGGTGGATCGTTTGAGCTCTGGACTTTGAGATCAGCCTGAGCAAGAATGAGACCCCTCCGTCTCTACTAAAAAAAAAATACAAAGAAATTAGCTGGACAACTAAAAATATATAGAAAAAATTAGCTGGGCATGGTGGCGCATGCCTGTAGTCCCAGCTACTCGGGAGGCTGAGGCAGGAGGATTGCTTGAGCCCAGGAGTTTGAGGTTGCTGTGAGCTAGCTGATGCCACGGCACTCTAGCCCGGGCGACAGAGTGAGACTCTGTCTCAAAAAAAAAAAGAGAGAGAGAAAGCAGGACCATGGGGGTATGTTGAGGTTTGGAAAGAAAAGATTGGCGGTCACAGGGGTAAAGGTATTTCTCTGCCAACCACAAGATAGGGGATGTGAGTTCCCTGGAGGAGGCACCATCAAGAGAAATCAAGGGAAGAACTGCCAAGAGAATAACGTGAAGGGAGAGAGAGACTAGCATTCCTTGCGTGGCCTGAACTAGGGTGGAATGTGTAAGAAACCAGAGTCTGTGTGTGCTTGTTACCCTAATAGTAAGTTCATTTGGTTTGAAGACTACACGACCCCTTTCCTTTCAAGAAAGGAGAGGAGAACTGGGGCCTTGGCCATAAGACTCTAGAAATCGGGACTGAGTCTTTTGCATGCTCTTTTTATAAACTAGTTAAGGTCACTCCCAAAAGAGGATAGAAAGAAAAAGGAAAGCACAAGACCAGGATATCTTTTTCCCCCCAAGGTCTGGAAAAGTTTATTTCGGTTGGTCCCCAGCTTCTCACGCACCCCACGGGCGCAGGCGCTCAAAGAATGAGCCCCGTTGTTTCGCGCTTTCAAGTAGCCCATCGGGAAACCCTAGCAAGACGTGGGCGGCCGGACTGGGTAGCAAGGGCTAAAGGAGGGCAGCGCCGGACGGAGCTGGGCCCACTCAGAACCCAGCTTCTTCACAGCTCCGCGCCTCTTTTCCCCAAACCCGGCACATCTGAGAGTACCCCACACCCTCCACCCAGGTTTACTTTGACTCTCTGCATGTGCCTCTGCCACTCCCCCTGCACCAGGAGAGACTCGTGAGCTTCCTCGTCAAACACGCCCCCCTCGTCTCCTGGGCCTTGGACTGAGGCCGCAGCTTGAACCCACGACATCATCGAGACAACTCAAGACCACGGTACCTTTGCCTTGAAGGACTATGTTATTGCATGGAAGACATAAGTTACATTTTAGAGGGAGGAAAAGAAAATTTAGCCCTCCTGTGCTAGGTGAGAAAGGAGAATCAAAGTTTAGCTGTCTCCAGAACTACTCAAGGTGGTTCCTCAATGCCTTACAGCTGCAGGTCAGTGTTGTTCCAAGCCTCCAACAGGGCCCAAAAACCAGGAGTGCCAAAGAATGGAATTAGGATCTCAGGCCTTCCAATCCAGTAAACAGGAGTACTACCAGCAGGAACAAAGGACAAGGCTGAACTGCTCCTACATGTGTGGTTGTTTCCAACAAGACAAGGCCAACTTACGGAGGCTGGATTCCAATGCAATCGTAGGGTAAGTGGGTAGGCGGGTAGGCAGGTAGACAATAACTAAACTGGGGTGAGTGAACCAAGAGGCTCAGCCGTAGATACATAAAGTGTGAAGAAAGAGCAAGAAATATATTTAAAATATCTTGTGAGTAACTGAAAATGTAGGGCTAGATGGTCCCTAGTGAGAGGCTGGAGATGGACTTGGAAGAAATCAGCTTTAGAGGTGATATGTTTATTCTCATGGTGGCAGCAAAAAAAGAAAGAAAGAAAAAAAATCACCTTAGTGTGCACAAAAGTCAAAAAATGCTGGTAAGTATGCTCAACTGATAGGTTTATTCACACAAATGAGCCATTTCAATTCAACAGATGTTTGTGTACTTGCTCTGCAGGAGGTGCTGTGTTCATAACTGTGTGATTAGTATTGTTACTCTAAATACGTATACAACTAGGTTGTATTTGTATCTTCTTTATAGTACCAACATGTATCCAGGTCTCTGGTCTGTCTCAGGTCTTCTGGTGAGTCTCCAGAAGTTGCTTCAATACCAGTCTGACTTCTACTATATATGCTTTTCGGGGGGTATTTTTGTTTTGTTCTGTTTTTTTTGAGACAGAGTCTCACTCTGTCACCCAAGCTAGAGTGCAATGGCATCTTCATAGCTCACTAAAACCTCAAACTCCTGGGCTCAAGGGATCCTCCTGCCTCAGCCTCCTGAGCAGCTAGGACTACAGGCATGTGCTACCATGCCCGGTTAATTTTTCTATTTTGTGTAGAGATGGGGGTCTAGCTCTTGCCCAGGCTGGTCTCGAACTCTTCACCTCAAGCAGTCCTCCCGCCTCAGCCTCCCCAAGTGCTAAGATTACAGGTGTGAGCCACCACACCCAGCCTGACGTCTAGTATTAGTATATTTTAAACCAACATTAACATGTAAACCTGGACTTCAGAACTGGGTATCTTCTATTAGGGACTTGATGAATGCTTCATGTTTAATAAATACGTCTTTATATTTAATAAATATAATGTAACTTTTCTACAAAAATGCCCTACCCCCAGGCCAGGCGCGGTGGCTCACGCCTGTAATCCTAGCACTCTGGGAGGCCGAGGCGGGCGGATTGCTCAAGGTCGGGAGTTCGAAGCCAGCCTGAGCAAGAGCGAGACCCCGTCTCTACTAAAAATACAAAGAAATTAATTGGCCAACTAAAAATATAAGGAAAAAAAATTAGCCAGGCATGGTGGCGCATGCCTGTAGTCCCAGCTACTCGGGAGGCTGAGGCAGGAGGATTGCTTGAGCCCAGGAGTTTGAGGTTGCTGTGAGGTAGGCTGACGCCACAGCACTCTAGCCCAGGCAACAGAGTGAGACTCTGTCTCAAAAAAAAAAACAGAATCACAAAAAAATGTAATTCGGCACTAAACTATAATACAGACTTTGCATTTCATAGAAATTCTGAGAAGAAGATGATCATCAGAGGCTTTCAGATAAGAGCAAGACCTTGAACTTGGAGTAGAACATGACACATTGGTGGGTGGATTTCCTAAGAGAAAGAGCGTCTATGGCAAAAAGCCGTGTGAATGGAGACATCACACCTGGAGATGGGTCTTGGTGTTCGACAGGGTAAGAAGATTTAAAACTTTACCTGAGGGAGGAGTATCTGTTGTAGCATTACAGGGAAATTACAGCAAGTGGAACCAAATTACATACATTTTGCTATTCACTTTATTTCCAAATTCAAACTGTTTCTTTTTTTTTTGTTTGTTTCTTTCTTTTTTTTCTTTCTTTTTTTGAGACAGAGTCTCACTCTATTTCCCGGGCTAGAGTGCCGTGGCATCAGCCTAGCTCACAGCAACCTCAGACTCCCGGGCTCAAGCGATCCTCCTGCCTCAGCCTCCCAAGTAGCTGGGACTACAGGCATGTGCCACCATGCCCGGCTAATTTTTTCTATATATTTTTAGTTGGCCAATGAATTTCTTTCTATTTTTAGTAGAGACGAGGTCACGCTCTTGCTCAGGCTGGTCTCGAACTCCTGACCTTGAGGGATCCTCCCACCTCGGCCTCCCAGAGTGTTAGGATTACAGGCGTGGGCCACCGCGCCCGGCCTCTGATCAGTGTTTTCAATGGCTCTTAGAGGCATATTGAATTTGAACGTGAAGAGAACTAACAGAAGTGTTTCCTCCTTCTAGGAAAACGGGCCTGTGTTGGAGAGAGCCTGGCCCTCATGGAGCTGTTCCTGTTCTTCACCACCATTCTGCAAAACTTTTCCCTAAAGCCCCTGGTGGATCCAAAGGAACTAGATATCAAGCCCATTGCTACTGGGTTTATCAATATCCCACCACCCTACAAGCTGCGCCTTATTCCCAGATAAAAGAAGAACTTTGCTCTTTTAACTATTCAAATCAAAGTAATTGTTTTCCTGCCACCCTCTCCACCACCCCCCTGAAATAGTCTACTTCTTCATTTTAGATACTGCCTAGAACAGAAACACTATTCACTAAAAACCGAAAGGGCATTTGTTTAAATCTACAAATCCCTTCACAAAAAGGAGCTGGGTTTTGAAAACTCTAAGGTACAAACAATATTTTTACACACTTTACAGTTCTTTATAAACTGTGCTCCAGCAGAACCAAGACCAGGCTCACAAAAGGCCTTTATCAGGGACATCGCTATAAAATTTAGAAAAATTAGCTGGAGAGGTGATGTGCACCAGTAGTCACAGCTATTTGGAGACTGAGGCAGGAGGATTGCTTGAGCCCAGGAGTTCAAGGCTGCAGCTATGCCTATAGCTGGGACTACAGGCAAACGCCACCATGCCTGGCTAATTTTTCTATTTTTTATAAAGATGGGTCCACTCTTGCTCAGGCTGGTCTCGAACTGCTGGGCTCAAGCAATCCTCCCACCTTGGCCTTCTAAAGTGCTAGGATTACAGGCATGTAATCCACTGTGCCTGGCCGGATTTCTCTTATACTTTCTTATAATGCTATATTTCTTTAAATTTAAGATGACATCTGTTTTAAGGTACATTCCAGTTCAGAAACGTTGAAATGCGAAATAAAGAGCACCTTGGAATCAATGAAATATAGTTTCTCCTACTGCATTTAGAACCATAGCCCATTACTGGCCCAGTTAATGGGCTACTCAAAGTCTGATATGTGGTAGTCCCTTCATACTAAATGACCAGATCATTTAGAGGCGGGCTTCTTCCCAGTTAACCTCTGCGTGATACCCTGATGTCCTCATTGATGTCATGTCAGTAAACATACATCACATTAGTTTTTCCAAACTCAGAAAGAACCACTTTACTCCCGACAAGGAGGATTACACAGGTACAGGCTATTTACAAATTAGGCAATGCTGGTACACAGACTAGATTCAGAGTCCATGCCATCACACTTCCCATTGGCCAGAGGGCAACCTGAGTCAACATGCCACCAAACCAATAATTGCCCTGTTGGAGTAGGGTTAGTGGGGCATACGGCAGAGCCTAGTTTTCTGAAATTCCACATAGTCATTTCTTGCCCTTTTTTAAAGTCAATAAAATGTAAATGCAGAGAAGCTAGTTTATTATTTATTATTGCTTTTCAACAAGAATGCTTGTTACGGCCGGGCGCGGTGGCTCACGCCTGTAATCCTAACACTCTGGGAGGCCGAGGCGGGCGGATTCCTCAAGGTCAGGAGTTCGAAACCAGCCTGAGCAAGAGCGAGACCCCGTCTCTACTAAAAATAGAAAGAAATTAATTGGCCAACTAAAAATATATAGAAAAAATTAGCTGGGCATGGTGGTGCATGCCTATGGTCTCAGCCCCTTGGGAGGCTGAGGCAGAAGGATTGCTTGAGCCCGGGAGTTTGAGGTTGCTGTGAGCTAGGCTGATGCCACGGCACTCACTCTAGCCCAGGCAACAGAGTGAGACTCTGTCTCAAAAAAAGAAAAAAAAAAATACACATTATATTTATCATGCATTCCTTTCATTTTATTTCTCCTTTATGATTAAGTTGGGGTAGAAAATGGGTAACTTCAACATATATTATGAAAAGAGGGCTTCGAGTCTGGGTAGAGATTAGCATCCCTGCCATGCAATACCTCTGGGTCGCTCCTAGACTTGCTTCCCAATTTCCTTTCCCCGTGAAAGCACTTTAGGTATTTGAAGATGGTGACAACATTCGTTCGCTCACCCCTCTCTGAGTCTTTACTTTTCCCGAAGGTACATCCCAAGTCCTTTAAACCTGTTTTCTAATGATGTGACTTTAAGACTCCTCATTAGCCTGGTTACCCCTCTACAAATTTTTTATGATTGCTCTAAAATTTCACCTTCAAAAGAAACCAACTAAACAGAACCCGGTAAACTGTTTTATCAAATATGCAGGCACAAAGTTGGACCTGGGTTTAGGGGTTATGCACAGTACTCAATGTTTGGAGTTTCATTGGGAGGAACAGTGAAGCCTTGCAATGAAAACCTTCACATGAAAAGAAAAGAAAAGAAATGAAACCTTTTGATGCAAAGAAAAGAACATGAGAAAAAAAACCAAAAATTTTTTCTAAAAAGCCCCAAACAACAACCCCCAGAGGTTTTATGTTGTGTTGTTTTGTTTTTCCTTTGGTAGCAGCAGGAACTTTGCTGCTGTGTACCCTCCACTGTTTGTCAGAAAACGCTCATTATAGCACCGCACTCCAAAGTCACGGAATTCATGCTGCATCTCAGAGAAAGGTACCAAAAAGGAAGGGTTTGGAGAGAAATAACCTAGGAAACGTGGCACTTTAGTACCCAGCCTCTGCTATTACCATATTTTCATGACACCACAATCGAAGTGAAATTGTGCTTAGCCGTGATTGTCTTGGTCGAAATGGAAGCTTTCTCAGTGTTTGTGTCCAGGGACCACGGCTAGGTGTGGGCTTTTCATTCTGGACAGAGCCCTCCCCAGAGAGGCAAGACTTTGATTTGACCAGGCAACAGGTTAGCTGGAAGCCTCCAGATCATGATGATGATGGTTCTGGAATTTTTAGGGCCTTTCGCCAACCTGGGATTGGTCCGGTGAAATCTGACTCAAATATGACACCTTTAACCCAACAATGGCATTAATAATAGGACTCCCCTAGGACCACACGAGGAATGGGAGTTGTTTGCCCTTGCAGTGAATAGTCCTGGGCTGCTCCGTTGAAAAGTATTTCATATTTCCTTTTTGTAACTTTTCTGTTTCTTTCTCATGTTGACTCTATATGCTTCCACCCCACCATGGATGTTTTTTTTCACTACACCACAATGAATTAAAAGCCTTTTACTCAGGAGGAACACTTGGTGCCACGTTACAACTGTGTCTGTTGTGATTGTTCCATCTAATCTGGGATTTCCTGAACAACCTGAGACAGCCAGGAGCAAAATCTTTCAAGGAAGCTTCACAGTCATCTAGACTAGGGTGCTGGGGCAACAACATGGGAATGTCATCCTTCTAAGCAGAAGAGAGAGCCCCCTTTCAAAATGACGGAGAAGAGTGAAGAGGGAAAGGGTGCTTGAACACTTAACTCTTGGTACTTCTGCGTGGGACCTTTTCAGAAGATATAGACTCAGAATAGTACGCAACCTATGGCCTGTGGGTCCAATCTGGCTCACTGCTTATGTGTTTTAGTCTGCAAGATAAGAATGTTTTTTTACATTTTTAAAGGGTTATAAAAAAAATCAAAGGAAGGATAATATTTTGTGACATACAAAATGATATGAAATTCAAATATCAGCATCCACAAATAATCTTGTTGGAAGGACCGGGATGCAGGGTGTCTTGGAGAAAAGTCTGCGAGGGTGAGAAAATGGAGCCCTGTTTAAGGTAATGAGCTCCTGCACAAGTTAATAAGATAAGGTTGTCAAAATGATGCTACCCTAATCTGATTTGCACGATGGCCAAGGCTGAAATGCGTTCTTTGTTTGAAAGGAAATGTAGCCTCAGTGATACTAATATTCAAGCAATTTACCTAGTGATAAAACTAAAGTGATTTATTATAATTTTACGATGAGATCTCTTTTTCTTGGCTTAGGAAGCTTTCTTATTGCCTCTAGTCTTGCAGTTTCACTCTTGCTAATATTGATTTTACTATAATCTCTTTCCTTTTTTACACTTCTCAAGTTATTTCTTGGTTTGGACAAAATTCACATTTAAATGCAGTTTGAAGGTATAAAACCAACCTTTGAGAAAATGTATTATGATAACTATATGTTCGTACTGGTGACCAATGTTATGTGTGTGCCAGTAGAGAAAAATGCATTTTGAAATCACTAGACTTTTCTATCCCTTTTTTCTTCTTTTGGCTTAAAGGGGAAGCCAAAGAGGACAGGAAGGCCCCATAAGGCTCTGTGTGTTGGGAAGGACTTTATAAAGCTTTTGGAAAGAAGACCCACATTCCCTCAGTGGACCTAGGCATGACGGGGAAACCTTTCAGTGGTTCCCTATTGTCCTATATTATTTTAGAAAACCAAGTGTGCTATGTCTACAATTTTACATAATCCTGCTAAGTCAGTGGGTTCTTCCTATTTTATAGAGGAGTGAAATTGTGTTCAAAGGGTAGAAATATTTTACCCCAGCTCCAACAGATGCTGTGTGGTGCAATGATAGAGTCCAGGCTGTCTAGTTCCAGAACTCCATGACCTTTCCACCACACCAGGACTGAGGGTTTCCCTACAAAACACCTGCATGTGAGACCCTGGCACTTTAGAGGCATGAACCAGAAAAGCCCCAGGCACTCAATCCTGAAAGTTCTATGTCTCTTTAACAACATGATGGTTCTGAGCGTCGTTGCTAGGCTAACTGTGTTTCCAGGCAAGCTCATTAGAGCATATCTCAGTTCTGCACATCACAGTGTGGGTTGTTCATTTCTCTTCTCTCTCAATGCACAAAACATTAAAAAAGGTCGGGATTGAATAAAAAGGATAATTTGGGGATCTGAGATTAACTGTTGCTATATTTATTAAATACTTTGCACATATTCCATGTTGTGTTAGGAGAATACAAGAAAATCTCCTGCACATGTGTGAATGTGTGTCATATAATACTTCTATGAGTGCAGAACTCTGTGGCTTATAAAATATCTTCATAAACATGACCCTATGTAAACACCTCAGTGGTAAATATTATACCCATTTTACAGGTAAGGAAGTTGAGGAACAGCATACTAAAGTAATGTACTTGGGAGATCAGACCTGTGGATGTAACTCAGGCCTCCTGACTCCCAAAGAGTCAGTGTTTGGGGCATGTTTATGAGGTTGTACACAACCCACTATGGGCACCCCATGAATTTTCAGGACATCTCAGAGGCTCATTTTGGGATGCATTTTCCTAATTTCTTTTTAGAAGCTTCTATCAGCTGTTCCCCAAATAGATTTTATTATGGTTTTGCTTCATCCTACCTTTGTCCTTGTGTTAATGGCCTTTATTTCCCATTAGCCTCTCAGAGCTTGTCCGTCGCTGAGCATGCACATTTTACAAAACTCACAAAAACCTACAGTTTCCATGAAGATCCACAAAGAAAACAGAGAAGCTGGGATTTTCCCTTGTGCTGCTCTTATTGTATTAAAAGAATACATGTAGTAATTCTTGTGTTTGCCCTTGGGGATTTATTTTCTGGGTTAATTCGGGGGAGGTTAATGTGTATAAAACTGCTGCTTTGGGAAAGTTTTGGAACTAGCTTACCTTGATCAAGCTTGTCTCTTATAGTTTCTTTAGAAAGTGTCTCTCTGACATGACTTGGCAGCAATTCTTGTCTATTTCCTGTCAGTCTGGTGGAAGACAAGTAGAACATGTGTCTTCCCTTCTTGTTCTCAGTAGTGGGTAGCATGTTTGCAAAAATAGATCAGATTTCTTCTTTTTCTCAATGACGTTTGGCCAATTTGAGGTAGAGGCTTGGAGTCTTTTCACCCTGTCTCCCAACTTCCATTGCAAATGCTGTCCTTACACCTGCACCTGCTTTATATTGCTACTCCTTAGTTTTGTTCTTAGTTATCTGCAAAAGACTCAATACCCTCAACTCTGTCTATAAACATTTACTTTCTGATTCAAGCCCAGATTCAGAAAGCAATTTGTACAGCATTTGCAATTTCAACATGGGAACTGACCATTTCTCCTTCTTAGAAAGGCAGAGGGGCAAGCTACATTAATTGGGCACTTACTATATTCCAAACACATGCATTTATTCTTCACCATGACCCTTAGTCTATTCTCTTAGCCTGTTTTTATAGGCTCAAGGTTGCACGTGGAGGGGGAGTGCCCTGCCCAAGGGCATCATGAAGGGGGTAAACTAGGATTTAAACCCAGCCTACCTGGCCACAGAGTTTATCCATTATGCCCTGATGTCTCACCAGGCTGCAGAGGCTCTGTTGGGTTCAATGCAGCTCTTGACTAAAATCCTCCATTGTGTCCTAATCCTTTTTTTCTCCTCCTAATTGGAAAAAGTGTTGAGCATACCCTGTGGAAATTTTCCAGCTTGGGAGAAGATAGTGTGTCGGTATTTTGTTTCCACTTGAGTTTCAGCAAGTCATGATTGATCTTCACCCAGAGCTGTCATTCCTGGGTACATGGGAGCCAAGCACCCTCGCCAAGACTCCACAGAAGCCACGTGTGGTTATGAAGCTATGGGTACCTGGATGCTGGAGAGCAGCCAGGGTAATGATCATCGTCATAATAGCTGAGATTTATGGAGCACAAAGTCACCATACTTCATTAATATTTTCTATGAATTAACTCATTAAATCCTGGAAACATTCCCTATGATTATATTATTACTCCCATTTGGCATATGAGGAAACTGAGGCACAGAGAAGTTAAGTTAGCACTTATCACTGGCTAGCATAGAGTTGTTTTATATTTTATTGAATTCCATTAATTAATGAATTCAGAATAAAACAAAAATTTTACAGTGTGTCTGAGCTGGTAGTCCCCTGCCTTTATTCTCGGTTTTTCTAGTGCTTCTCTTTATGGTGACGTTTGTTTCAATGTTTATTTCCCAACACACTGTGGGTTAATTGACGTCCTGATATGTTATTTACTTCTGGGCAAAATTGACTGACGAGCAGATTTAAGATAGATTGTGGGGGGAGGGGAGAAGGAGGATGTTTGTTAATCTCCAAATATGAACTTGATGACCTTAGCCCTTTTAAGAGACATGGCAGAAATAATAAGAGCTATAATTTATAGTTGTGGTAATTTGCATATGTGCTGGTTAATTTTAAGTGTCAACTTAAGTGGACTAAGGGATACCTAGATAGCTGGTGAAGCGTTATTTCTGGGTGTATTTGTGAGGCTGTTTCCAGAGGAGCTGGTGTGGGAGTTAGTGGACTAAGGGGGGCAGATCCTCCCCCAATGTGTGTGGGCACCATCCAGTTGGTTGATGACATGGATAGAACAAAGAAGGCAGAGGAAAGATGAGTTTCTGGCTCTCTCCTGGAGCTGGGACATACTTCTTCCGCACTTGGATGTGAGAAGTCCAGTCTCTCTGGCCTTTGGACTCCAGCACTTACACCAGTGGTTCTCCAAGTTCTCAGGCTTTCAGCCTTGGACTGAGAATTACACCATCATCTTCCCTGGTTCTGAGGTTGTAGGACTTGTGCTGAGGTGTGCTACTGGTATCCCACAGTTTCCAGCTAACAGATAGCCAGTCATGGGACTTAGTCTCCACAATCACATGAGCCAATTCCCCTGATAAATCCCCTCTTACATGTCTGTATCTATATATATCCTGCTGGTTCTGTCTCTCTGGGGAACTCTGACTAGTACAACACATATGTGGCATTTTAATTTTCAAAAGCTCTTTCTCGTATATAAAATTAATTAGTACTGACCAACAAAAGGCCAATGGAAACTTAATGCTTGCTTGCAAACATAGCAATTAGAAATGACTTGGCTTATGTAACATGATGTTAAATCTGTATTAGATTTGAAAAATACTATATACCCCACATGTGTTATTAACGGCCATTTTCCTGGTGTGTGGATGCAATGGGAACAACATACTCAATTTCAACACCTTATGATAAGCCTTATGAACAAGCTTTGTACCAAGACCTGTTGGGAACACATATAAGGAAACCACTATTCTTCTTGGAAGGCAGGGACATTTTAATCAGGCCATGAAGGCTGAGCACAGCACATTGGCATGTTTATGACCACTCTTCTCCTGGTCATGCCCCCTTCATTAATTATCCACCCGTTTTACCCACAAGCTTCCACATACACACCTCAGCAAGGCTCCCTGTCCTCTGCCATGACCATCGCAGCTCCATGCAGCAGAACCTCCACCTGCCAACGGGCAGTGCCAGGAACATCCATTGCACAGCAGCTGGGAACTCTGGCCGATCACTGGGTGCCACATTGCCCGACTCCTGATTACTAGATGTTTTCCAGAGTTTCTCGTATGATTCTTTCCCTACTGCTGTGAGATCTTTTACGCAGATTGTTCTAAGAGGGTGAGGCCAAGGACAAACAGTGTTGTATCCCAAAGCTATCCACACTCATCCCTTGCTCTATGGGATACTTACCAGCTTGGACAGGAGTTTCTGGCTATTCCTGGAAATATCTGAAGCTAGATAGTTACTTTCTTCCCCACCTCACCTCTCCCCACCGCAGACTTATAGCATAGAGCCCATTTCTACTCTTGGACAGGATGAACAATAATTCTCATTTCTTCATAATATGATTGGGGAGATACAGCCCTGTGGCATCATTCTTGCTGGAAAACTAAAGGTGTCAAGGTCACCACCAAAGTATTTTGTGTAATTAACACTGCAGTCTGAAGATGCTGTGTTGGATATGCACAGTGAAGGTCCAGTTTGTTTCTTAGAAAAATCCAGGAAAGGCAAGATAATTCATCCTGGTGTGTCTATCCTTCCTTAGATTTTAATTTTAATTAATTGAGTCAAGGAAACCTTTTGAAATTTGATTTCCAGGAGAATTTCTCCTGTGGGTCTATATGATTTTGGCAATATCTGGATAGAAAATGAAAAATTTAGACCATTATCTGGAATTCCAAAAACTGTGGGATATTTGTAAGAATAGTGATGATTGCTAGCATTTGTCACTGTTCTTTTAGTGACTCTTCAGGAACTGAGGGTCAAGCAATGTAGGTTTCTTTTCATATTCTGTAAATCATGAATCCTCTTATGGCTTCAGATCTGAGGGAGGGATGTGAATTTTGTCACTCAGTTTCTAATTAAGCAAGGTAGTGATTTTGGTGTTTTCACTCTCTCATAAGCTAGGTTTCTCACCATCTTCCTTTAGGTATGTGTGTCCTAGAGTAGAGCTTCTTAACCTCGACTCTATTGATGTTTTGGACTCAATTCTTTGTTGGGTGGTGCGCTTGGGGTGTCCTGTGCATTGTAGGGTGCTTAGCAGTATCCCTGGCCTCTACCCACTAGATGCCAGCATACCCCTCCCCAGTTATGACAACCCAAAGTGTCTCCAAACACTGCCAAATGTCCCAAGGGGGCAAAATCATCTCTAGTTGTAAACCACTGTCCAAGAGCCTTGTT
The DNA here is from genome assembly GCA_963574885.1 of Lepilemur ruficaudatus. NCBI lineage: Eukaryota > Metazoa > Chordata > Mammalia > Primates > Lepilemuridae > Lepilemur > Lepilemur ruficaudatus. The sequence goes on along the minus strand of CAUYRT010028231.1, from coordinate 26,576 downwards.
GCTCAGACCGTGGGTTAGAAGTATGGACATTGCTTGGGAGAGGTTGGAAATGAGGAATCTGAGACCCTACCGCAGACCAACTGGATCAGTATGCACCGTTTGATGTAATTCCCAGGTGATTTGCATGCATGTGAATGTTTGAGAAGCTTGGTAGTTCTCGAACTCTGCTGTGTATCAAAATCTCCCCTGACAGCAAATGAAGAGCACAGATACCAGGCATGTGGAAGTAGAAGAGGGCCTGGGGTCTTTGTATTTTTTCCATGTTCTCTAGGTGATTCTGACACTGGCAAAAGTTTGAGAATCATTGCCTGTCACCACAAGATCAGAAAATAAAACACCTTCTGTCCTGAGGTTGGCGCCTGAACATTATTTTAAAATTCCAGAAGGAAAATTTTGGATGCCATCACTTTCCTGAAGGACCCAGGGTCCTGGTGGCCAGCACCTCAGCACTTCCCAAGCACTGTGGGGGACAGACTCTTTTTGTTCCCTGGGAAAAGCCAATTCCTTCCCACAGCTACATTCCAAATAGAAATTCAGGAAGTATTTATGATTATGAGATGCAAACTGGAAATGGTTTTCTCTGGGATCAATATTCTCCAAGATGAAATAGGATGTGAATAAACATTCTTTTGGGGGGAGCAGTAAATACTTCTCAGGTGCAGTGCATCAGTGTGTTCTGGACTGCCCCTGGTAAATAAAGAATGACGATTGATTTCATATTTTGTTGAGTAGTGTTGGGGGGAGGTGAGGACTGAATAGTGACCAGGATCGTTGGATTTGGGGTGTGTGTGTGTGTGTTGTGTGCATGTATGCTCTTTCTAGCTTGTTCATTATACATGACAAAAATTGACTTTCCTTTTTCTGTAGTTCATTAAATTCGGTCATGGTGTTTATATCTAATCTGAGTGGTTTAAAATCTTTTTCGATAACTTCACCTTTGTAAATCCACTCTAAGCTTTGTATAAACGTTAGCCTGAAGGCTGCAATTATAAGAGAATTGCAAGGACACAACAAATGATAGCAATTTTTATTATTAAGCAGCCTTTGACCTATATAGAGTACTGGTCTTGAAAAGACTGCAGTGCATTATAGCTTTCATTTATTTAAAGTGGAAAAAAAAAACAAACAAAAAAACCCAAAAGCAAAACCAAAAAAAGCCTGTGGGTTTCAGATGTCATGTGATGCAGCACTTTTATAATATTGTGTTTGTATTTAAAGACCAAAGACCTGAGTAGTCCTTATTGATAATGTGAACCCAGAGACGTTCTTGTTACATCTCTCGAAGACTGTACCATTTTCAGTCATGAAGTTTCTTCTTCCAAATGGCTTTAGTAGTCAATGACAGTGTACAATAAAAATGTTTTCCAGAGTTTCGTGAAAGAGAGGTGGGGTGGTTTGGTGAAAGACACTGATTAATTGGCCTGGGTTTCCATCCCACTCACACCATGAAATATACTAGTGACTTTTGAGCAGTTTCCTTAACCTCTCTGGACTTCTGGTTCTTGCCCTATAAGATGGGCACATTGCATGAACAGCAACAATACTTACTGAGTACCTATTAGGTCCGTACTCTACTAGGTTCCTACACATCAATCACCAAATCCCTATGAGAAGGTTTTATTAATACCATCATTTTGTCTTGCAGATGAGGGAATGTGCCTCTCTGGGAAGTACCTTGGTGGGGTGGTCCAGGCAGGATTCAAACTCGAGGAGTCTGGTTCTGAGTTTGTGATCTTAGCCCACAGGCTATGCCTCCTCTCTCGGGTGAGCACTGACTATACAGTGACCTGTATGTGAGTCTTATAGGAGAGGAAGCAGGAGGAAATGGCAGTGGAAGGAAAATTAAGGAAAGATTAAAAGAAAAGGGTCTTCTTAATAAGCAGTAGGGGTAGAATCAAGTGACAGGAAGTCAAACCCAAAGACTCTGGGAGAAGAAGTGGGTTCGTGAGGATGAGAGTTCATGCTTGAGTAGGGATGAGAGCTGGTCCTGTGTGCACAGCTGACTCCTCCTGAGACTTCCCTCTCAAGAACTCTGACAAACGTCTGAGAAGTCAAGACAGAAACCAATGGGTAACGTGCAGAGGTTCACCAAACCCCACTTCTCAGACCACTGGGGGCTTTGGGTTGGCATCTAATGGGCAGAACAGGGATCCCAAACTTCCTACAGAATGTGGGAAATCCTACACAGTAAAGCCTTGTCCCACCCACATACCAAGAGCACCCCATTGAGAAACATCAAAGGAAATTCTGCTTAGGCTTATTTTGTTAAAGATTAGGTGACAAGAACATGTGTGGTGACTAAAGCATACATGAGTGGATTAATAAAATGTGTTATATGTATACCACAGAGTACTACTCAGCCATAAAAAACAGTGGTGAACTAACACCTCTTATATTATCCTGGATGGAGCTGGAGCCCATTCTTCAAGGTGAAGTATCACAAGAATGGAAAAACAAACACCACATGTACTCACCATTAAATTGGTACTAACTGAGCAACACTTATGTGCACATATGGAAGTAACATTCATCGGGTGTCAGGCAGGTGGGAGGGGATGGGTAAATTCACACCTAATGGGTGTGGTGCATGTTGTCTCGGGGTTGGGCACGCTCATAGCTCTGACTCAGGCAGTGCAAAGGCAATTTCTGTAACCAAAGTGTTTGTACCCCCATAATATTCTGAAATAAAAAAAGAAATGCATATAAAAATTACAAGTGTCTAGCATTGGTGTTCAATAAGTTTCTGAAAGTAGGAGTTTAAATTTTAATTCTAGGTTTCTAAGTTATATAATGTAATTGTGCTTCTAAAAATGTACCAATAAAATGTTAGCTTAATAAAAAAAAAAGAAATGTAAATGGTGCTGACAAGAGAAAACCTTCAGGCCCATGACCCAGAAAAATCTCGATGCAGAAAGATACTCAGTGCAACCTTGTTTATCAACAATGACAAATTGGAGGCCACCCAAACGCCCGACAACGTGGAAGTAAATTATGATTAATCATCTCAATGAAAGTTTATGCAGCCGTTTAAAGTGATGGCCATGAAATCTATGCAGCATCATGGGAGATGGTACTAATATAAAATTCTTTTAAAATATCAAAATTATTTGAAAGATCACACGTGTTCATGCACAAAACTAAGCAGAAATAGAAAAATAAAACAGCAAGTTCCTCCGTGGCAGTTAGGCTATTGATGATTTATTTCTTTTAAAAATAATCTGCTGGTATCATGCCTGTTTAATTAATTTGGGGAAATCAAAAGATATGTTCATTCCCTCTCTGGTGACAACAATCAACTGGCAAGGGGTGGGGATCAGGGAGAGGGTGCCTTTCACCTTGTGAGGGTGTATAGCACTGGAAGGTAAATCCTGCAGGGCTGTTCTGGAGCAGGTGTGGAGTTCAAAGCAAGTTCAAATCCTGGGTGGCAGAATTCAGCAGTCAAGGCGTAGGTTACACTTAAGGGAGGAAGCGGCACATTTGTACAGGGAAGCTGGGCTATTCAAAGTAGGGAATTTCAACCTTGGCTGCACATCAGAATAAACCAGGGAGTGCTTAAAAGGCACTGGTGCTTGGGCTCTCTGATGGATCAATTAAACCAAGTGCTGGCATGGTGTGTTTAATAATGTTCCCAGCTGATTTTAATATACAAGTAGGGTTGAAGGCCAGGGATCCAAGGAGGGAAGGAACAGCCTTATTGGGAAAATATTCTAAATGAGGTTGGTGATTTGGTGATGCACTAAAGAAAACTTAGGTCAGAGCAAAGTGAGTCTTCTTTGTCTTGGCATTCAGATCATTGGGAACAACTTCTCTGTCCTTCCACTAAATTTTTTCTTGGTTTCTTCCAGAGTTCTAAGCAGAACAGGCTGCTGTTGAGTTGGCCTGTGAGGGAAGATGTTTCTTGCATTTGTATCTGTAGACTGGGGTGGTCATGAATGCAATCATTATGTATCTCACTCAACAGTAGATTCTTATGTTCCTCTGAAAATGACCACTTCTCACTGGTCACATGCCAAGTGAGCCGTAATCTACTCAGGTCTATGTAAGATTTGGAAATTCTTTATCTTTCCATCTCTGCCTCTTCATTATGACTCTGGATTCTCGGTATTCAAAGTGCCATTGGTAGACCAGCCTTACCAGCATCGCCTGGGAGCAGAAATGGAGCATTCTGGGCCCCACTGCAAACGTACTACATCAGAATCTGTATTTTAACAGGATTTCAGGATTTTTACACACACACTAAAGTTGGAGGAACACTCATGTAGACCAGTGCTGTCCAATAAAACCTCCTGCCATGATGGATATGTTCTACATCTGCTTGGTTCCATCCAGTAGCCACTGGTCACATCTGGCTATTGAGCACTTAAAATGTGGCTTATGTGACTGAGGAACTGAATTTTAAATTTTATTTAACTTTAGTCCTATTCAATTTAAATAGCCTATATCACTCATGGCTACCACATTGGCTCCAGGCTGACATTGGGTTCCATCTAACCTCTCCAGTAGACCACCTGAATTTCTGTTGCTTGTCTTTCCAATAATGATAATAATCACCCTCTATCTATAAACTCTTCAACTGGGTACAAAGGGTTCAGATCTGTGCTATGGGAGGAGTGATCTACATTCTCAATCCTGCCCCCACCCCAGCCCCTGCCTGAGTTCATCTTTAGCTTATGAAAGAAGGTGGTCCACAATTATAACTGTAAAACTCTATTTGGGGAAGCAAAGCAAATGTGTTTGTATGAAGGAAAAGGACATTTGAAAGAGCTTTGGAGATGGAGAATGATAATATATTAAACCTCTGTGTCCCAGGCTAAGTTCTTCATATGCATTATTTCATTTAATCCTCCCAATAAGAGGTCAGAGGTTTTGTTTTGTTTTGCTCACTGATGACTCCCGGTGGCTTAGAACAGTGAGTGGCTCATAGCAGATGCTCAAGTAAATATCTCTTCAATATTATCCCCATTTTATAAATGGCAAAATTGAGGCACAGAGTGGTTAAGTAATTTCCTTGAGTTTATAGAATGGCAGAGCAAGGGTGGAAGCCCTTATAGTGGGGGCTGCAGATCCCGTCTTAGCACCATGTGTGCACTACCAGCCTGCTTCACTGCATTGACAAATAACGGCCCAGCTGCTTGTTTCTCTGGATTCATCTAGCCACCTGTGATAGGGCAAACTTTAGATATAAAGAGAAGGTTGGATTTAAAAATACTTGTTGAGTGCCTGCCATTTGCCCTGCTTCTAGGCAAGCCTTGATGTAGAGTATTGTTTCTTAACCTTTCATATGCATAGAAATCTCCTGGGCATCTTGTTAAATGTAGATTCTGATTCAGTAGGTCTGGGGCCTAGCCTGAGATCCAGCATTTCTAACAAGCTGCCTAGTCCAAGAACTGTAGCTAGAGAGTGGACAGCACAGCCCTGCCCTCAGGAAGCTTGCAGTCCAGGAGAGGGCAGAGGAGGGACTTCACTGTGACATTGCTGAGTGGCAGTTGCTCTGATACAGTGGGTGCTGTGGGCCTATGGAGGAACAGCCAAGCAGGGGTGGGGAAGTGATGTCCAAGCTGAGACCTGAAACAGGCTTGGAGGGCAGGCAGGGGAAGAGAGTATGAGAAGTGTGCTCCAGGAAGAAGGGAACAGCATGTGCAAAACATGGGAATCTAAAATAAGGTTGAAGCATCTGGGGACATGAAAATCATCTTGACGTCTTACAGTAAACCTGCTCCTCCTAGGGTAAATACTTTATCCAAAGGGCAGTATGTTGGATTTCAAATCCTGCCTTTTTTTGGTTGCAGGTTAGAGCCCAAGTCCCCCTGCAGATAAACAGCTTCCTCTGAATCCCATCCTCAAAGCACCGCTTGGTTCTAGTTGATATTTCTGATTTTCTGTTTGATGTCTGGAATCCTCTGCCCACTGCTTCTCAGCCCCACATGATGCGCTGGCTTCCCCTGGAAGCCTAATCAGGCAGTTGCCATGGTAACCGGGTGACATCCCTGTAGCTGATGCTAATGCCATAGCTCCCTAAACCCCGAGCCTGTTTCTCTCTGTTTGGTAAATTAATAACATTTAAATTAAACATATTAATTTAGTTCATGTCAATTAATTTGTATGTTAAGTTGCATGCCGGCTTCCCCCTTCCCCCCACCGACACTCATTAATTAACTCCAGCCAAATTGGGAGCACATCAGAGAAGGTTTGTGCAATAGCTTCCAGCAAACTACAATTACAATACTCTGCTCCTACATAGAAAGTAATCAGTGTCAAAATAATTGCTTTTCACAGGTCTATAGTCAGCTGTCTTGTCAGATAGTTAACTTATAATTATAACCATTTGGATTTTTAAAAATAAAAAGTGTTGCCAAAATATTGAGGGACAAGTGGTGGCTGCTAACATAATGACTTGTGTTGAATATTTTCCTTTTTTTCCAATCAAATTTTTTTCAGCACCCAACTCTCTCTCTCTAAACCTGCAATGACTCCACCTGCAACTTTGCGGGGCTGGTTTCAGGAATTGCGGTTCCCAAGGGGGTTAGTCTTGGAGAAAAGTCATAGGGCATACCAATGGGTTTATCTGGCCCCAAATGAGCCAGCTTTTGCGTTTTTTTATTCTCTGTCTTTGTAACAATGGTGGGAAAACTGGTTCCTCCAAATGAGATTATGTTCCTTGAATCTGACACTCACTGGCAAGGTTCACATGCTGCCAAGCTTAGTGTGAGCTTTGGTAATCTTATCGGAGCAGCTTCTCTCTCTCCAAACTCTGCACAGCTTTTTAGCACGCATTGGCCTCTTTCTTCAAGCTTTGGGGCACAACTCTTTATTTATGGTAAAAATGGGTGTCTGGGAAACTGCACGTACGTGAATGCTGTTGACACTCCAAATGGCTTGTTTCTTCATTCTGATGGAAGGTTGATGGGTGCGCACAGACTTCTACAAATGATCTAGTATCGTGCTCTTCAAATTGTGTATGCCAGAGACCTGCTCATGTTGTAGCCTGAAATGTGATGTGGTGGATCTTGGAGCTCAAATTTGTCTGCTATCTAATCACCTCCCTGTGTACAACCAGCCAGCCAGCCGGATATTAACAAAGTGCATTCCTACCACGTGCCTGCCTCTGTGGTAGCCCCTGGGGACTGAGAGGGGAGCCTGAGACATTTGCCCACAGCCCAACTGGGTTAGAGCTGAGACACGACACAACTCCTTCTTTATCATTTGGATTTTTTATTTTAAATTAAAGATAAATACGGGTTTATCCTTTCTGCTGTTGATTTATGGAGACCTCTTTTGACTTTTTACATTCATTAAAAACATTTATATTCCAATGTCAAATATGTCCTCTGTAAAAGCTATCTCCTGCCCACAGTTTCCAAAGGTTTGCCGTGGAATTTGAAAGAAAGAGAAAAAAACCAAGAATGTACACACACACACACACACACACACCAATCTATCCATTTTCCTCGAGTTACAACTGATTCTCTGCCAGCTTGGGCAGATGGATGTTTATTACCAGGGTAAAGAGTTGCAAGAATGAGGGTTCCACAAGTTACTAAGGATTTAAGGACAGGGTGCTAAAATAAAATGACTTTGCAGGTTTTACAAGTGTAAGGGGAACTGCCTGCTTTATGTACACAGGAAAATTGAATTTACAGTCTCCTTTAAACCAGCAACTACATCTTTTGACCTAGCAACTGCTGCGCTGTAGGTATTTAATGAATATTTATTTTAAGGTCCTGAATTTATTTATTTCTTTGTACAAACCTCTAATCTATTTTGTGCCCACAGTTTCTCTTGACTTGAAAATGGATGCAATACCTTCCTTCCTCAAAAATATACCAGGAATTGGTTGAAAGGCTGTTATAGGACTTCCATGTACTGCCTGGCATACCAAATGGTAGTACTATTGTTTGGAGACATGACTACTGTTTACTTAAGAGCTAGGTGTAATTAACAGGCATGTATTTCATTTGGTGGCATTTGGAGGTACATGAAAAGTATGTCCCTTTACCATGTGGATATCAGTAAGTCAGTCTGCAATAAGGACAAGCGTTAATATAATTATAAACAAAGAAATTGATCAGTAGTATGTACAGGATTCTTAGAACAAATAATTTCTGTTTGCTTCCCTTGTTATGAGGATTCATGAGCTAACCTCCACAGAGTGGCTAGCCATAGCCAGATCTTACTCAGGCAAGATGTTGCAGGCCACCAATACTGATGTAATTCATTGTTCCATGTAGACAGAGAATGGTTCTCTTTGTTACAGAAATGCTTGGGGAAGTTGTAGCTTTGACCTTTTTTAATTTTCGAAGGAAAAGGAAAAGATACATTTTAGGATGTTCACTGTTTCCTCCCATGAATAAAAGGCAGAAAGCTTCCTGCTTTTGTTCAGTTCTATTGCTGGCTAGATTTTTGCTATAGGATTTGAAAATAATGGAGTTGGGTTGTCATGGCAACGCATCCCCATGTCGTAGTTTTGATATTGTGGCTGATTCCTTGACACTACTTTTATCTTGTGAATTGCTGAAAGTTTCTTGAAACTCTGCTTCGAGGACACAAGGACTGACAGCTTGCAGTGTCAGGCGAAGAAGCAGGTAGCTCAGTTTGCCTTCCTCCCTGGGCAATGTAAAATCTAGAGTAAAAATCTTGAGTCTCTGTGCTTGAGAGAAAGTCTAAAGTCTAAAAACTCCCTGGTTTTCCTGTATAACAAGACCATCCTTATACACCTGACATCAGCCTGAACCGCTGGAACAAACTTCTTTTTTACCCAAACAAAATCATTCCCCAATTTGGTAACTTGTATGTTACGTCTGGCTGGCTGGTTGTTAAAAGATCATTGATACCTACTCTACCCTTTGTCCCCTCAACCTGCTACTTCTTCTGCAGTCCTTCCCTGTAGAAAAACAGCATCCCATCTCCCAGCTACCTGGCTCTTCTTAGACTTCTCCCCTGTGGTCTATCTAATGGATCATTGAGTCCAGTCATTTATTTTAACAGTAAGCAACATTTGCTGCGTGCCTGCTCTGTGTTAGACACCATTCTAAGGGCATTACATGCATTAGTAAATGCAGCCTTGACAGCAAACCTATGAGGTTGGTAGCATTCTTTATTATCCTCAGTATACAGATTGGGAAGCTGAGGTATCAGAAGGGTGAATTGCTTGCTCAAGGTCACATGAAGAGGTTTGAATCCAGGTTGGCTGGCCTCAGAGCCTGTGCTCTTAGCCACTGTATCCTGTACCCTGCAGCCTGTCTCAATATCTCCTCCTCTTCTGTAGACTCCACCAACCTCTGTCTCTCTCCCCAGCCCCACACTGCCTTCACTGGGACCCCTGTCTTCTCTTGCTGAAACTATTGCCGCAGCCTCCTGGCTTTTCCCTCTCAGTCTGGCCCATTTCCAATCCATCCTGCATGGTTGCTCTGAATTTCCAACATAGTTACACCACCCCTATCCTAGCTCAGCTCCTTTGATGGACTCTGGATGCCTTCAAGGAGGTACCCTAAGTTCTTAAAGTGTATATAACTTCTGTGTGTTCTGGCCCCTACTTAGAGTAATAGTGAAAATGGCCATGATCTTGGTAATGATGAGAGCTGGAATTTACCAAGCATGCACCAAGTGCCCGATGTGTCACAGGAATCATCTCTCTGGATCCTCCCAACAACTCTGATAGAGGCTGGAGAGGCTTCAGGTGAGGGCAGGGTGGCCCCAGGCTCTGGACTCTTAACCACCCACTCTGCTGTCCTTGCCCTCTGCACCCTGGGTGTACTGAGCAACCAGGCAACTTGCAGTATCCCCAAGGGTCATGTATTTTCTCACTGCTAGGTTTCTGCTCTGCTCCTCTGTCTGCCTGCCTGACACTGTGCTTGACACATAACGATGTTTCATGAATGAGTGGAAGAACTTCATAGGAGACGCCATCTTGTTCAAACTCTGTGGCTGACACTAATATATCTGAGGGAAAAACTCAGCAATATAAGACAAACCAAAGGAGAAGCCAGTGATGGGGAAGACTGATAGCCGGCATGACCCAGGAGGAGAAGAGGGACCAGGGGTAGGTGGGGACAGCACTTGAGAGCCACAGAGGAGTGACTTGGCTTTGTCTTAATCCTAGGGGTGGCAGATAGGCAGCAAAGTGCCCAGGGGAGTCAGAGTCCAACCAGGACGCTCTGAGTGCTGTAATCCTGGAATGGGGGTGGCTGTGAAGTTTTTGGAGACAGTGAAGCAGCTTCATTGGGACCAAGGACTTGCTTCCTTCCCCTTTGCTAACCGAACCACAGGCCTCACCTCTCCCTGGCAGTGCAAGTGCCGAGCTATACACTGGGGATAGGGCTGTAAGGGCAGACTTTTGAAAAACCTTGCCCAAGAACTTGGTGATTTTATTTTGTAAGCTACGCAGAGCCAACCCTGTTCACGACTTCTTATCTTGCCTCTTCTTTGGAATCAGACAGAAACAAAACCTGAGTCACACGAGGTCCTCCAGCCTACTGTGAAGTTTAAGTGAATATGCAATCACAGCAGCCATTGCAAAACTTCTAGAAGCCCATGCCAATCAAAGCAAGTGAAATTGAAGTTAAAACCTTTCCCTAGCAAAAACGGTTCCTCTCTGCTTCTTCCCTCCTTAAACACATGCACGGGAAGCTCAGAATTTGTAAAGAGAAGTAAACTTGGGAAGCATTTATTCCTCAATTAACCCTGTTCATGCTTCGCTGAAGCTGGAGTTAGCAGATTTTCACTTCTTCCAGGCAAGGCAGGACAGTTCAAGGGAATGTCATGGAAACATCTAGGCTGGAATGATGTTGGGCCCAGCAAGGCTGTTGTTTCATTGTGAATCTTTGTTTGCTGAATGGAGTTGTTGGCTATACTAAGAATGTCATCTAAAAGTAAGTCTTTTCCATGAGTGATAGACTAATGCTCATTTTGCCTTGCTTTTTCCAACAGCGTGTGTCAGGTGGCTGTGCATAATGGCAAAGCTAGACCTGGACCCACATCACAAAGGAAAACAAATGCTCATGATCACGACCAATTTAAATACAGGAAGATACAAGCTGTTGTTTCCTTTTAAGTAATCTTTTTTATTTGTTGGTTTTTCTATGCCTTTGGGAAGACTTTTCAAGGGTCCCCAGGAGATATCAAAAATCATGGCTGCTTGCAACAAGAGAGTGTGGGCTAAGGACAGAATTGGTTAATTCTAAGATTGCATCAGTAAGGGAAGTGATTTCTTTTTCCATGGAGCCAAATTGGATTAATCATATGCACGTAGAGTATACTTAACAAATGGCATAATTCAAAGGTGCCGAGCTGGGTCACACACAATTTGTTTCTTTATTTTTCAACCAAACAAGGCGTTTGCCATTTACACTCTGAATTAAATGTGTTGAGTTTGAAAATTCTAATGGCCATTAATGCTCATTGATGGACTTCTGTGCATTTATACTTTTTTCCTAGATTATACACATAATGCTACAGACTTAACACACAACCAGAAGAGAGAGTTCACGGTTCATTGGGTGCTTTTAGTGCCTGATCAGAATGCAAAATGCCATCAATCCAATTATTCTTTGATTATCAGCCTGCTCTGTGTAATTAAGAGATGAGGCCTGGCTCAGCTGCCCTTTCTTCATCCAGTTAAGACAGGCATAATGTATTAAGCTCTGAATCAGAGGTGGCCTTCTCAGGAACAGCAGAAGACTCTTACTGGGCAAGTGACAGCAATGGGGGAAGGCTTGGGCACTTGGCCCAGCAGAGCCAGTGTGACAAAGCTCTCAGTAGATGTGCTTTCAGGTGAGAGGTAACAGAAAGGCATTCCTTCTTCCCAACACATATCTTCTTCTGTTCATTCTACAGAGACATCAGGAGGTATAACCACATTGTCCTGTCTGGTCTCACCAGAGCATAATCTGGTGGGAAGGGCAGACAGATAATTCCACTACAATGTGATGGGGAGCTCTGCAGTTGCCACAGTGGGATTGTGTTGTGATTGACAAAAATTTGCCAACAGATGCCATTCAAGGATGTACAGTTTCCTTAATGCCAAAGGCTGGGGTTTTGTGAAGCAGGAAATAATGGAGTGCTCTCAGATGGAGGGATGGCTTCCAAGGGTCTCCAAATGCCCCCTGGGGACATACAGCTGAAGATGAATCATCTGCCTAAAGCAAGGGTTTGCTCAGTTGTGAGAAGTTTCTTTTGTGGTTCTCATGGGGACTTTTAGACTCTTATCCACCTTTCCTTACTACCCCAACTAGAGTTTATAGCTATGTGTCTGCCCATTCTTCAGTTGCAAATATTTTCTGGAGAAAAAAATCTCTAATATGTTTTCTGTGAGATGGAGGAAAACCATTTTTTGGGAGTACCCCTCAGCAGGCTCATGCTTCAGGCCTGTCTGAAGTCAATGTTAGCTGGAGGTAAATACACAGGTCTTTGGAAGTGATTCTCTAAGAGAGTCTAGAAAGGCTTCATAGAGGAGGTGTTATTTGAACTGGGTTTTGAAGCATGAATAGAAGTTTTCTAGGCAAACCAAGAAAGTCAGGAGCATCCCTGGCAGGGGATACAGCATATGAAAAAGAGAGGAGGCATAAAGGTACACCTTTGGGACAGGCTGGAGTTTCTCATGGTGGCAGAAGCTGAGTGGGACAGAGGGGTTCATGTCCCAGCTTGGTCCAAGACACGTGGGAACTTCAGCAGTTTGGGGAGGAAGGAAGCCGGGATGGCTAAGAACTTTATTGGGAGAAACTAACTCAGCTCTAGAGGCCAAAGTGTGTGGCTGCTCAGGCTCAGTGTGACTGAGGCAGTGCCTCAGCGAGTAGAGCATCTGCATGTTCTGCTCATGCTGGTTGAGTGTGTTATTCCATGCATGGGCAGGTTATTTCCTAAAAATAATTAACCTAAAACCTGCATGTTGAAAATTATACATATGGCCGAGTGCGGTGGCTCATGTGTGTAATCCTAGCACTTCGGGAGGCCGAGGCAGGAGGATCGCTCAAGGTCAGGAGTTCGAAACCAGCCTGAGCAAGAGTGAGACCCCGTCTCTACTAAAAAAAAGAAAGAAATTAATTGGCCAACTAAAAATACCTAGAAAAAATCAGCCGGGCATGGTGGCACATGCCTGTAATCCCAGCTACTCGGGAGGCTGAGGCAGAGGATTGCTTGAGCCCAGGAGTTTGAGGTTGCTGTGAGCTAGGCTGACGCCATGGCACTCTAGCCCGGGCAACAGAGTGAGACTGTGTCTCAAAAAAAAAAAAAAAAAAAAGAAAAGAAAAGAAAAAGAAAATTACACATGTTGCAGAAAATTTAGAAAATGCAGTAAAATAGCCAGGCATGGTGGCTAGTGCCTGTTAATCCCAGCTCCTTGGGGGGCTGTGGCAGGAAGATAGCTTGAGCTCAGGAGTGCAAAGCTGCAGTGAGCTGTGATTGCATCACTGCACTACAGCCTGGGCAACAGAGCAAGATCCTGTCTCTTAAAGGGAAAAAAGAGAAAAGAAAAACATAAAATGTCATAAAATAGATATTTAAATTACTTAGAACCCCATCATCCATAGGAATTATTGGTAATCTTTTTAGGTCTATTTATGTACACACATTTTCTGAACATAAATGGAAGAATATAGTGCAGATTATCTTATAACCTCCTTTTTTCCACTGAATACATCATAAACATATCTCCATGCCAATAAATACAGTTCTACAATACTAGTTTTAATGACTACGTGGTAGTCCCTGTTGAGACGCATGGTCATTTATTTATCCCGTCATTGCCTGTTGTCAGACATCCTGTTTGCATGGCAGGCTGCCAACTACCTTCACCCACACTCAATATGCTGGCTGGTCCTTACTTGTCTAAGTTCACTAAAGCTATCCCCTACTGGGGTAGAGACGCCATTTTTGACGCTTTTGTATCAAGCAGAGAAATCTCTGCACTGACTCTTGTCTGGAGCTATTCTTCCATTCTGTTTGTTCTGTGTTAACTCCACTTGTCGGCCCGTGGAGGAATAGGCACCAAGCTTAGAACCCCGAGTCCTGGGATACACGGCCCAGTTCACCAGGCAGTGGCAATAGCTTGGTTTGCAGGGAGAAAGAGCCTTTGATTTAGTGGTGTCTGTCTGCATCCTCCAGCTGTTTCCAAGAATCCCAGCATAGAAGCAGCTGTCAGTGTGTCACAGTAAATTTGGCATGGTGGCAGCCTAGCCACAAACAAGCCCTGACATCGCGGAGAAATGGGGTTCAGTCAAGCCTCTTAAGTCTTCTAGCCTTGTGGCCCAAGTTGGTTTCTTCATTTGTGCCCCACCCTGCAGGCCTTGGCCGAATGGAGTAGTGCTACGGTGCCAGTGAGTTCGTATATGCTGCTCTCTAATGGGCTTGTATCTTACTGAAAGCTTAGGGTCCACTGTGTACGTGCCATGACATGTGTGTACACCCTGAGGAATTGGGTGCTAGGGAATGACAGACAGACTACCTGAGGAACAGGCTTAAGGAGGGGCTTGAAAAATCTGGTGTCCACATGACTTTCAGGGAGAAGCCTGAGAAGGAAGTCCATACCTTGGTATGAATCTAAGGGAGAAGGCAGAACATCCATCCACCTGTCTATGCCTCTATCCATCTGTTCACCCACCCAGCCACCCATCCATCCATCCATCCATTTATTCATTCACTCAACAAGATTTGTTGGGTGCCTACTATATGCCAGGCTCTGTTTTAGGCACTTAGGATACTCAGTGAATACGAAGGTGACAAAAAGTTCCTGCACTCATGCAACTTACATCTAGTGATGGGAGACAGGTAATACACTATGAGTATAATACATAAGTCACATAAGAAGGCACTAAGGGCTAAGGGGAAAAACAGAGCAAGGGAGGGGGGATCTAGGGGCTGGGACAGGGGAGGTACAGTTGTGATTTTAAGTAGGAGGGTGAGGGTAGACACCATTGACAAGTTAACCCTGGAGGGATGATTTGAAGAGTGAAGGAGTTAGCCCTGTGGCTATCTGGGGGAAGAAAGGTGCAGGCTAAGGGAGCAGCCAGGGCAAAGTCCCTGAGTAGGTACACCCTGTATGTTTAAGGAGCACCAGGGACAGGTGACCTCGGCAGAATGAGGTTGGAGGAGAACAAAAGGGACACGCCTCCAGGTTGTTCTCCCCTTTTACTGTAGGATCACAGTTGGGTTGCGGAAGTGGGATGCTGCCAGGTGAGTGACAGCCTTAGACACCAGCATCTCCTCCCTGGGCTTCATTGAAGAGAGTTCTGGGGGGCAGGGTCTCCGCCCTCCAAGGGATGCTGGTGACCCTGCCCCAGGTCATACCTGTGATGAAGCTGAAGGTGGGGCCAGGAATCTGCAGCAGGAAGCAGGTAGAGCAGGGGATTGGAAATGAGACAAATAAATTTGGGTTTGAATCCCTGTTTTCCCACTTATCTTTGCAAATTACTCATCCTCCACCTTAATCTTGCCATCTGTAGAAGTGGGGATTACAATAATAGCTATTTGAGAAAAATGTATCTATCAGAGGGAAATTAACTTGCCTGCATTCAGACAAGATGGTAAATTGCAGAGCCAGCTCCACGATCACCCTGCAATCTGACCTCTCATCAGGCTCCCCGGACTTACAGGAAGAACCACGTCAACCAATAAAGCATTTGAAAGGGGCTGGCGAATTGTCAAGTGCAGCTTAGATGTACTTTGTCGTCGTTATTATAAATGGAACTCGGGGTTAAGTTCTGCGATGACCCCAGCATCTAGCAACGCGAGATTGTCCTCAGGAGTCGACAGAGGCCTCTGAGTGACAGCTGAACATTCTGCTGCTGAAGGTCATGGAGGAACTTGGCAGGGCTGAGCGTGGTTAATAGATTTTATCATCATGTTTTGTACTTAAAACTTTTATTTACACAGCATAGTTTGGTCGTTGCTGCCGCCTGTACATTTTGCTAATTGATTTAAGTTAACTTCCATGCATGCTGTTGATCAATATAAACAGCCTTGGATTGTTCCATCTTTGGAGATTTAGAATAAACCCTGACATCAGTGCACTCAGTATGCTAGGCGACCTCTCTAGCCCTCTTCCGCAGGGGGAAGGAGGGCATATAACTGCGGATTATCTAGATTTTTCTACATTGCCGTGTGTGCCTGTTTCCAATCAATCCAGATAGAAAAGCTTGTACTGCAAATCTATTTCAACATCAAATTTCTCGCAATGATACTGACATGCATATAACCCTTAGGCTGGGGATTTTTATGAAAACATTAGATAAATCTTACTTGTGTAATAAATTCAGCTGGTTGGACTTGGTAAAAAAGTGTGTGCATGAGAGTGGGGGGGAAGGAGGGAGGCAGACTAAGAAAGGCAGAGGGAGAGGGAAATTTTTTTCTGCCTGTGATATTGAACTGGAGAGATTTCATGTTTACCTGGCTCAGGAAATAAATCCAAACCTGGTCGAATCATTTCCACCAAATGTGAGCACCCTGAAATAGCACTCACATCTGACCTTTTCAGTTTTAAACAGCTGACTCTGTTTGCAGAAAATTGAAGCTTCTGGAGAAGAAAGGGCTAGGCTGAATTAGGTAGAAGGAGTCAGTTTGAGAGCCTTGGAATGCCCAGTCGATGGGGCAGGGGGTGGGATGGGGAATGGGATATGGAGGGGTTTCTTCCAATAGACTGCCCAGACTTGCCTGGGCAAGTTTCCTAAGGGTCTTTAAAGAAGCCTTGCTGTTCTCACTCACTTTGGACAACTGATATTCTCTTGAGATATTGGGAGTTAATACAATTGATACAAAAATTACATTTATTTATTTATTTATTTTACTTTTGTCACTTGAACTTAAGAAAATTACGTTATTTTTAAAGTACAGAGAGAAGCCATGCTTTAATTTTTAAATAATTTTTATTTTCAACCAAGTAATGCACATGTGATTTTAAATATCAAATAATGCTTGCACACTAAGAACCATGTGAAAAAAAATAATGCTAACAGAAAACAGCAATGCTCCACCCCTCTGTACCTCCACCCTGCTCCTCAGAAGCAACCACCTTTGAATTCTTTCAGCTGTTTCTTCTGGTATTCCGTGTTTCTAAATCATATCAGTGTTTTATCTCATGGATGATTCATTTTGGACAATGTTTGTTGCTTTCATGTTACGCATAGGTGAGGGTTTCTGACTGTTTCATATTCCTTTCCCTATTCTCCAAATAATATAATTTCACATTTTGTTGTAATTATTATTGCTTTTATTATGATTATGTAAATATTATTTACTGCTGAGCTAGGGAGTGTATTATAGTTACACTTCTATAATTATATTTCCTTTATTCTCAACTTATTTATAAAATCTTCCTTTTCCCATTTCCTGGGTTTATTTTGAATCTTTGTCTTAGTCTTCCTATATTCTCCAACAGCTTTATAAAATTCCTCTCAATGCAATTTTCCACTCAGCCGAACCTGTCAGATAATCTATCAGTTCCCTTTTTTTCTACTTGATTTCTCTCTCCCAGAGCCCTCCCTTCTGCTCTCAACTGACCTGGTCCCTCTCTAAGCCTGCTGCACAGATTTCATCCTAGGGTCTCCATTCCATTATTCTGGAATTCCCTTTGCCTTTCTTCTGTGCTGGATTCTCTGTTTTCTTGATGCCAAGTCTTCTTTTTCCTTAATTTAATTCCCCATATTAGTGGACTTTCTTCCCCTGTAGTTTCCTATAGAGTCCAAGGTAAGTAACTTTGTGTACCTTTGCATGTCTGAAAGTGTCTTATTTTACCCACAGCCTGGTAGATAGTTTAGCTGGGTGTGAAATTTTAGATATTTTTCACACAGAATTTTGAAGGCATTGTTTAATTGTTTTCTGGCTTCTGCTATCATTGTTGAGAAGTGCAGTGTCACACTGATACCTGATCCTTTGTATGTGACATTTTATTCCTATCTGAATGCATTTAGGATCTTCTCTATCTCTGGTTCTGGAATTTGAAGACAATGAGTCTTACTGTGGGTTGGGCTTATGTTTAGTACTAGGAAATTTTCTTATGCTTTTTCTTTGCTAATTTATTCCCTATGTTTTCTCTGGAAATCTCTTAGTCATCTGTAAGACCTCCTGGATTGATCTTCCAGTTTTCTTATTTTTTCTTTCCTATTTCTTCTCCATTTTTCCCCTTCCAGGAAATTTCCTCAGCATAAATGTCTACTCCTTTCACAGGGCCTGACACTCTTGACTCCAGAATGCTTACATCAGAAAATATACCCACATCTATAATAGTTCTAGGCATAGAGGATGGGGCAGTCAATTCCCTATGTTGGGTTAAAGAAGGGCAAAAACCTAGGAGTCTAACAGCTCCTGACCTCGACTTTAGAGCAGTCTCCCTGTTTTCACCCTTCCCTCAGCGTCATCTACATCTGTACCTAGTACCTCAAGTTACTGAGTACTTCTAGGGTTCCCAGGGAAAATCCGCTTACTTTTCAGTAATGTCTCCCTCTGTAAGAACTGATATTTAACTTTCCTCTCCTCACTCAATCTATTTTATCACTTCATATATTGTGGTTCAATGATACAGTTTCACGAAAACTGCATTTGGGTCTCTTTTGTTTCTCTTTTTGTTGTGAATTGCTTTTTGAGAGGAGAAGGGGACAGGGATACTTCTTCATCTTGCCATCTTGAAATTGAAAGTCAGGCCCCTGAAGTATCACCTTTCCAAGACTTTTGCATGTTACTGAACTTTAGCAATGAATGAAATTAGCATTCCTGCTTACTTAACTGGCCTCAATTACCTCTCACAACTAATGAATGCAGTGAGCATTGTAGGGGGGAAAAGGCATCCCTCAAATTATGGTTTGGGTATGGCAAAGTCATAACATGTAACCAAAATGTTTGTACCCCCATAATATTCTGAATTAAATAAATAAATTTTAGCCATACTAATAGGTGTGTAAAAGTAAAAAAAAACCACCATAACAATCATAATTGACTTAAAAAAACATTTTTAACCATTTTTACGTGCACAGTTAAATGGCATTAAGTACATTCACATTGTTGTGCAACCATCACTATTATCCATCTCTCTAACTTTTTCATTTTCCCAAACTGAAACTTCATACCCGTTAAACAGTAATTTTATATCCTCTCCCAACTCCTACTCCAGTACTTGGCAACCACCATTCTACTTCTGTCTCTATGAATTTGACTAGTCTAGGTACTTCGTATATGTGGAATCATACCGTATTTGTTTTTTTTTGTAACCATCCTAATGGGTGTGAATATAATTGACTTTTTAAAAGTCAATTATATTCACTTTTATAGAGTACTATTTAAAATACTTTGCATGCCTTACCCCTTTAATGCTCACACCAACTCTCTGAGGGAGGCACTATTACTATCCTCATATTACAGATGAAAAACTGATACCCAAAAAGGGCAGGTGACTTACCTGGGGTGATACAGAGAATAAGAAGCAGAGCCAGTGTTCTAGTTATCTGTTAGTGCACAACAAACCACCCCAAACCCAGGGGCTTAGGAACAATGATTTGTCATTATCTTTCACAGCTCTGTAGGTTGACTGGGATCAGCTGGGTGGTTATCACTTGTGTCTCAGTGTCTCTCATGTAATTGGGGTGGATGGTGGCTAGGCCTGGAGTCAAATGAAGGCTTGACTGGGATGGATGCCCAAATGGCTTCTTCACTCACATGTTTGCGTTCTCTGTGCTCCACCACATGGTCTCTCGCTCTCTCTTTCAGGATTCAACCTCTCCAGCTGTCTGGCTCTAGAATCTGCTTGCCTTACCACCCTGTAATACTGTGTTTCTGTTGGTTTTTCTTTGTTCTTGGGGTTGTCAAGTCTAAAGAAGTAGAATCATTAGGGGATCACCTAGTCCAGTGGATTTACCACTATTGTCTTTTTCTTTTCTTCTCTTTTTCTTCTTTTCTTTTCTTTTCTTTTCTTTTCTTTTCTTTTCTTTTCTTTTCTTTTCTCTCCTCTCCTCTCCTCTCCTCTCCTCTCCTCTCCTCTCCTCTCCTCTCCTCTCCTCTCCTCTCCTCTCCTCTCCTCTCCTCTCCTCTCCTCTCCCTCCTCTCCTCTCCTCTCCTCTCCTCTCCTCTCCTCTTTCTTTTCTCCCTTTCCCTTTCTCTTTCCCTTTTCTATTTCCTTTTCTTTTTTTTCAGACAGAGTCTGTCTCACCCTGGGTAGAGTGCAGTGATGTCATCATAGCTCACTGCAAGCTCCAACTCCTGGCTCAAGGGATCCTCCTGCCTCAGCCTCCCAAGTAGCTGGGACTATAGGCATGTGCTATAATGCCCAGCTAATTTTTTCTATTTTTAGTAGAGAAGGGGTCTCGCTTTTGCTCAGGCTAGTCTTGAACTACTAATCTCAAGCAATCCTCCAGCCTTGGCCTCCCAGTACTACCATTTTCTTAAAAAAAAAGTTGAACCCTCTCTTCAAATAATAACTTACCAGCTAATTAAGACTACAGTGAGTTAACTAAAGGCACAGGCTATGGAAACTCAGTACTCTCCCCCCTCTGAGCCATGTGACCTTGGACAAGTTATTTAACTTTAATGTGCCTCAGTTTCCTACTTGCAAAATGGAAATTTTTATAGTAATAATGTGATGAAGAGTAGATGAGTTAATATATGTAAGTGCTAATAACAGTGACTGGCATGTATAAGGGCTCAATGAATGATTGCTTTTATCATTGTTATTATTATTGAGATCGATAAGTAATAGATAAACCTGGTAATGCTCTGAAATGGGAATTAGTAAATGAGACTCCTTTCTCACCACTAACTCTGTAGCCACTGAAGTAGATGAATGTACTCTCAATTTACAGATAAGGCAGTTTCATGAAGGAAGGATACCTGCAAATTCTTTGAAACTCCTCCCTCTGAGAGCTAATTCTCTCTGCCCTGAATCTGCGTTAGCTTTAGTGATTTTCTTGATGATGAAATGTGACAGAAATGATCTTATGGGATTTCTGAGGTTAAGTCAGAAGAAGCGTTGCAGCTTCTGCCTGGGGGGATTGAACCACATGCTCTGGGGAAAGCCATTCCCATCCACCCCGAGATCACCATGCTATGAGAAGCCTAAGCCACTCAGAAAGGTAAAAAGAGAGAAAGATGGGAGGCCATGTGAAAAGAGAGAGGCCAAGGAGCCTCAAGGTGCAAGCTATGTAGATGACAAAGCCATTTTGGAAGTGGGTCTTCTAGCCTCAGCCACTGCAGCAGACCCTACCGTGGATCAGAGGTGAACCACCCAGCAGAGCCCTTCTTGAATCCTTGACTCACAAAATCAGGAGCCAAATAAGAGTGTTGCTTAAGCCCTTAAGTTTGGGGGTAGTTTGCAACACAACCATGGAGCAGGAAATATACCCAAGGGCTTCAGTGTATATAGGGGAAGGCATTGATCTAGAGAAAAGAGACAACTCCCCAGGGTCACTCTTTGAGGACAGTTTGGTGTGAGAGTTAAAAGTGGGGACTCTGAACTCAACTCCCTGAGTTTAAATCTAAGCTCTATCATTTGCTGATTGAGCAGGATTCCTAACCTAAAGTCTCATAACCCAGTTGTAAGGATCAAATGAAATAATATATGTGCAAATCACTTAGAACAGTGACTGGCATGTAGTAAACATTCAATAAATATCTACAGTTATTATTATCAGTGGTAACTGATAGCAGATCCTGGGTCAGAGTCCGCGTTGCCTGATTCCAATCTAATGCATTCTCAGAAGACCAGCCAATGGCAGGGTGTGTATGTGTGTGAAATTAGAGACTTTGTCACTTCTTAGTTTGCATTTCCACAGGCAGGTTGCTTATCTCCAAGCTTAGTTTCCTCATCTGTAAAATGGGGATAATATATGGCTATTGCTGAATAGATGAACTATGATAATTGTGTAAAGGGTTTAATGTAGTACCTAGAAAATGGTAATCATTCTGTAACGGACAGCCACTGCGCCTACTGCTATAGTCACTACTGCTGCTGTGACTCCTACTCCCACAATGCTATTTATTTTCCTACGTACAAATAGGTGTGATGTGAGACTGTGAGAGAAGACAGGAACATGTCACATTGAGAGAGAGCTTGGATGTTTTACCTTTTAGTGCAGAGATTGGACAAGGTCCATTTGCCCTGATATTCTTCCTATTTCTAGAGAAGCACTTTTTATGTAAATTCTCCAAAAAATTAGTTTCAATCATCTAGTTGGAAATCACCAGCAGTTTGATAAAAAATTTAATAGGAATCATGGATGATGGGTTCACCTAATGATGACTATGAAGCAACAGCATCTGTTGCAGATTCACTGAGAATCATTTTCAATATGACACACTCTCTCTCACCAAATGAAAAATTAATTTAAAATCCCCATCCCAGATACAGCCAGAACAAACATTCCTGGAGCCAAAAATAGGAAAAATACATTCAAAGTATGTGCAGAGTATTGTGCCCTTGTGGTTTTATATCCACGTCTGTTGTTGAAAATTGAGACAGCAATAGGTACACACATATTTATTACTGAATCAAAACAACAAAAATAAAAAAATTAAAAAAGAGAAAAAAAGAAGCCCAAGTGTGCATGTGTACTGTCCAAGTACACTCCAATATCCTATCTTATTTGCTGGCTTTTGACACAAAGCAGAAGTTACCTTTCCTTCTTAGGACTTAGGACTTTGCTTGCAGAGGTTATTAAAGACAGCTGCGTGGGTCAGACTCACGAGTGACCCCCAGACGGTCCCCACACTGCCATCATACTAGGTGGTGGAAGTTTACCAAGCAAGTGGTAGGTGCACAGGGCTGGGGGCCAGGCGTGTCCCTCTCCCTCACCTGCACTTGGTGAGTTTCCCAGGAAGAGGGTGTGCTCAGGGCCCAGGGACTCAGCCCTTGCTTCTCTCAGGGTCATCAGAGGCCACAGCCTCTGAATTGCCGTATTAATTCCTGAGCAAACATTAATCAAGGCAGCCATTTTGTCAGAACATTCACTTTTATTAGAGAGGGCTGATCTGAAAGCAACCTTGTGATCTCATGGAATGCACCTGTGTTGGAGTTGGGGTGCCTGGGACGCTTGTATGAGGCTTTTGATCCAAACTCTCCTCTGTCCAGTGGGTTCTGTTTTTTTGTTCCCTGGTCTGTCCATCTAACCACTTGTCCCATCTGTGTCCATCCATCCATCCATCCATTTGTCCATCGATCCATTTTAAACTCTTTGTTTAGAAGCAAAACTGGTGAAATTGTACACTAAGCCTGGTGTTCTGCCCTGGTGGAAGTTGGGGTGAGAAGTGTGGACACCCTGCCTGAGCTCCCACTGCTGGCTCCTGCAGCACCTCCATAGAACCCTAAGCTCTAATGAACACGTCTTTGACAACCACTGATCTCAGTCATTTGTTTAATCCTGAATTTTAATTCCTTGCTTTATTTCAAATATCTATCTGGGTGCTCCTTGACTCCTGGACTGGACATCCGGGAGTCCATTGACCAGCACCCCTGGATGTCCCCATGGGCTTCTCAAATACACTTCAAAATGGAACCCTCACCCTCCAACTCACTCCAAACAAGCGACTCCTCTTCCACTCTAATGGCACCACTGCCCTCCTGGTTGCCCAACCCAGAAACTTAGACTGACTCCTTGTAGTACTTCTACTGCTTGTAAAGAAGTTTAGAGTTTGTGACCAGCCTGGGCAACATAGTGAAACCTGGTCTTCTGAAAAAAAAAAAGATTAAAAAAAGTTTAAAATCACTGGACTGTGAACTCCATGAAGGGACAGAGGATTCACATCTAGTGTGAGTCTCTTTCATGGGGAACTCTCTGACCCAGTGGCCAAGGGTTTAGCAATGGAGCCAGCAAATTACTAACTTCTGCCTCATTTTTCTCACCCACAAAATGGGAAAGTACTCACCTGTTGGGTTTTTGAGGATTAAACGGCATAGTAATTGCAAGCCTTTAGCAAACACACAACATAGAGTAAGTGCTTGGTGAGCACTGACTAACCCTTCACATCAGTTCCCAGTCAACATTTCTGGCCAAATGTGTCTAAACATTTCCCTTTTTTTTTTTTTTTTTTTTTTTTGAGACAGAGTTTCACTCTGTTGCCCGGGCTGTAGAGTGCCGTGGCGTCAGCCTAGCTCACAGCAACCTCAAACTCCTGGGCTCAAGTAATCCTTCTGCCTCAGCCTCCCAAGTAGCTGGGACTATAGGCATGTGCCACCATGCCTGGCTAATTTTTTACATATATTTTTAGTTGTCCAATTAATTTCTTTCTATTTATAGTAGAGATGGGGTCTCGCTCTTGCTCAGGCTGGTCTTGAACTCCTGACCTTGAGCAATCCACCCGCCTCGGCCTCCCAGAGTGCTAGGATTACAGGCTGTCATCTCCTTTGAGAACAATGTCTTCTTCTGGAATACCTCCTGAAGGACCTGCCTGAGGCTGTTTTACAGTTAACCTTTTTTTTAGTAAGTAGGAGGAAACTCTAAAATAACAATAAAAAGTATAGTATAATAAATACATAACACAGAAACATAGTCATTTATTATCATTATCAAGTATTATGTACTGTACCTGAGGTATGTGCAGTACTTTTGTATGCCTGGCAATGCAGTAGATTTGTTGACACCAGTATCCCCCCAAACATATAACTGATGCCTCGCACTGTGATGTTATGACAGCTGTGACATCACTAAACAATAGGAATTTGTCAGCTCTATTATAATCTTATGGGGCCATCGTCATATATGTGGCCCATCGTTGACTAAAATGTTGTTATGCAATGCATGACTGTATTCAATTGAGTCTGTTTTGAGACTGTTTTGTGACTGAAAGTAACAGAAAGAATTTCAGTTGGTTGATAGCAATTGTAGAAGTCATAGGAGCTTCTTGAACTTTCACTTAGGGGTAGGGGAAAAAGAGCCACACAAAATAAATTTAAATTGGGAACATTTACAAAGAAGACAGGTAAGGAAATCTTTATCTGGACACCTGACTCTTTTGAAAGGGCAATTAGATTCCAGATTCTAATTGGCATCCAACCTCCTGCAGTTGGAGGGGGCTGCTTATCTCTTCCCAGAAAGTCGAGATTTGTCAGGGGTGAGGATAAAGGAAGCTGCTGCTTTTCCTTAGCTCAACTTTATCGGCTAGGAGAATTGTCCATATTTAGTCTGGTAGGTTAGCATGACTTGTGGGAAGGATGGCACTAGGTAGGACTAGAAATCCTTCCAAATCCATATAGAAAAGTTTATGAAACAAAGTTTATGAAAAAAGTTTATGAAACTGATAACAATAATAACCCTTTTATTTCTGGACAAACATGGAGTCCTTCCCAGCTTGTGTGTGTGTTTAGTTAATTCATTGTATACTCAGGTAAGTTAGAAGTACCTAATTATAACTGTGATTAAATTGCCTAATATGCATATTTCACAGAAAGCAGTCAATGACTTCATTTGGAGGTTAAATATTTTAAATAGTTAAAACTGTTGCTTAAATAAGGAGGCATCCATTTGGAAGAAACTACTTATGAAGGCAGTATTTTCAACTTTTTAAACCTGTATCATCTCAGTGTGTTTATTTATACTGCTCCAAATGTTTTTGTAGTTTTATTTATTACAGTTGCACTTTTTCTGTAATTTGCAAACTGTATTATAAAAATGACAGGAATTTGAATATGCTTTCCAGACTATATAGTCACCTCTCAATTTTACACACACCTTTCCTTTTTACTCTGCCACTGAAAACCTGTAGTGTAATTATCGTTAGCCTTCCTTGACAAGACTGCTATTTTGGGGACATACTTGATTGGAGTCCCTTAAAAGCCTTTCCTTCCATTTTCCTTTTCCTTCTCTGTTGTCCATCATTTCCTGAATCCCCTGCTGTACTTTGGTCATGATGAATGGAAGAAACTAATCACAAATGCCAGTTTCTACACTAGCTTTTCACCAGTAGAGGCTGTTTTCTCAAACATAGCGGTTGGGTCAACAAACCGGAAGTAGAACCTTGTGAAGACATGTCCAGGAGCGTTTGCTCTTCCTGAGCTTCTGGCTGTCCCTTCTTTTTCTGCATTTTCCCTGAGGTCTGAATTCTCAAATAATTTCCTAAATTTTGTACTTTTTTAAGCTTGTATTTTTTTTATTATTTTTTTATTCTTTAAAATAAGTTTATTCAAACATATCTGTATGTCTGATTGTGTATGTTAATTTTAGCATATTTGAAATCTAGTTTTATGTTTCTCAAAAATATTTTATTGTTGTTTATTACTACAAAATAGTACAAGTTTACATTTGAAAAAATGTAAAATACAGAGTAAGCAATAAGAATAAAATACAAATCACCCATTAGTTCACAGCCCTAGATGATCTATTAACACCCTGGTGGGATAAATACTTCCAAGTCTTTTCTCTATGGATATACATTAG
Source organism: Lepilemur ruficaudatus (assembly GCA_963574885.1). Taxonomy (NCBI): domain Eukaryota; kingdom Metazoa; phylum Chordata; class Mammalia; order Primates; family Lepilemuridae; genus Lepilemur; species Lepilemur ruficaudatus. The sequence goes on along the minus strand of CAUYRT010028231.1, from coordinate 237 downwards.
TCTGAATTTTTTTTTTCTTCCTAAAGTTTCATTGGGGGAAAACTACAAAACATTTACAGTACAATGTTTACAGTCACAATTTGTAGTGAGCTGATTTCCCAAAATATATTACCACTCAAGTTGACTTATCTTGTTACATTCAAAAACCTACTCTGTCAAAGTAGTCCAGAGTACATACATAGTGCTCCAACTGTATCTACGTACAACCAACACTCCATTTTAAGTGTACAATTAAAT
>CAUYRT010028230.1:0-22344 GCA_963574885.1 Lepilemur ruficaudatus | reverse complement strand
GGAGGGAACTGGAGACCATTATCCCAAGTGAAGTATCTAAAGAATGGAAAAACAAACACCACATGTACTCACTGTTATATGGAACTAACTGGTGAGCACATATGTGCATTGAGGAAAGTAAATCTCAAAAGGAAATGGGGCGTGGAGGTGGAGGGGATGGGTGAAAACCTACCTAAGGTATACAATGAACACTATCTGGGTGACAGGCACACTTTTAATCCCTGACTCAAGCATTACAAAAGCAATTCATGTAACTCAAATCATTTGTACCCCACAATACTTTGAAATAAAAAAAAAAAATAAAGACACATGGAACAAATTTTCTTCATTTTATTTTATACATGATATATACAAATTAAGTTTTTGTAAGTTTTGTAAATTAATATATACAAATTAAGTTTTTGTAAGTTAATATATACAAATTAAGTTTTTCTCATTGACTTACTGATGGGAGTATAAATGCTTTGAATAACTGTTGGTTAATAACTAGTAAAACTAAACATATGCATAATCAATAGCCTAGAAATACCACTCCAGTTATATACTCAAAGCAAATTACAAAATAAAAATTGAGGAATCTGCTAAAATATCATGTCTTCATAGCAACATTACTTGTAATAATTAAAAAAGCTATGAACAGTAGATTAGAGAATTAAATTATGGTATATCTGTATAACAGAGTGACATACAGTAAATTGAAAGATCCATTATGTGTAGCAATAGACTTGAATCTCATGAATCTAATAATCAATGAAAGAAGCCAGTCACAAAGCTGTATCTCATGATTCTCTTAATATAAAGGGCAAAAACAGGTAAAACTAATCTATTAGAAACCGTGATAGTGTTTATCTTTTTGGATGGTAATGAAAGAAGGAGGCACTCAAGAAAGTGTTTTTTAAGTGATACTAATGTTCTTTTCTTAATTATGAGATGATTACATGGACGTGTTCAGTAGTGAAAATTCATGTCCTTCTCCCCTTCTCCTCCTCTTCTACCTTCTTCGTATTCTTCTGTTAGCTAAAATACAATGTAGTGTGCTGGATAGAAATGCAATTTACATTTCTTAGAGAGCATTCGGTTCCTAGACACATTATCTAGAGGTAATGTGCCTAGATTACATAGGCTGTAGTTGGACTTTTTGCTGATCCCTTGGTATCTCAGCTGTGATTGTCTTCAGATGCAATTCAGGTCCTTCTCAAAACCACTGCTTTGATTAGTGACTCGGCATCCATAGGTGAATATTTGAGGGCAAGGAATCATTTTGAAGCTCCCAATTATTCCCAGTATTATTCAGCTATCTAGGATTAAATTTCTTTCTTTTTTAAATGCACTGCTTCCAGGTAGTGCATTGAAAAGTTGCATTATAAAGCAATCAAAATTATAACTCTGTGTGCATATGAAGTACTGCACTAAGGCATTCAGCCAGTTACTGATCTAACAGTTATTTATCACGGCTGCATTTTAAAATTGTTAAATTTTTTTAACAAAGTATTATTATAGGGAATTAAAAAATTACACAAATTCAGATATGAAAGATTTTAAAAAATTCTTTGACCTATAGTATATGGAAAACTCCCCTGATACTGTATTTCATATTCATTTTGCAGTAGTGTACATATTTCAGTATCATCTTTTATTATTCTCTGAAGTGCTCCTAGAAATTGATTGATTTTGAGCATACAATAAATTTAATAAATAAAAAATATTGAGAGAAATACTGCTGTGGTAAGGAAATTTCCTATCTATATACCCATTAACTTGAGTTATGGAGTAATGGACTTTAGTTGGGTTCAAAGGCAAATCAATGTCATGCAGAATGGGGTAATAAAATTGTACCCCATAAAGTTCTTTAATATCAGCCAAATCATGGAATATTTGGCAGAATTCCTAGAGTTTTCTTGCAGTATATAACTTCAGAATTTCTTAAAATGCTCATAAGCACATTTAATGTACATGTTGCCAGTAAACTAGGAAGCTATAATGATGTTTCCTTATTTAGATATTCAGAAACCAGTTACTATATACTCTGCTAGTTGAAAATATTTAAATCAGAAAACAATTTGAATTGTTTTTAGAAAATTAAATTATTCATATCAAGAGAATGCACTGATCACATTAATATTTTATTATATTGAATAGAAATTATTGGGGTCCATGGTATATAGAAAGAAGAGATGAGAAAAGTTACAATTTGGGGGACAGAAGATGTCTGAATATTGTTGTCTGGCAGAAAGACCACAATATAGTCCTAATGATCTGGTCTGAGAAGTTTGAATGGGATATGGGAGTTGCTCAAAGCGGTAAGTGTCATGAAACTGAAAAAAGGTGACAAGTCAATGGGTGCATTGATTTTGTTAATCTAAAGAAGAGGATTAAACTGAAATGAAACCTTAGAGCATAGGAGGTAGATATTTGACATTTGAATCCTAATTTCACAAATGCATAAGACAGGGAGAAGCACATGAATAGAAGATTTTTGAACAGTCTATAAATTAAGAACATTAAAAGGAAATTATAAAGAATTTTACAAAGGACCATGGCAGGCATTCCTTAGCATATTTGATTTTTTTAGCCATAAACCTTTGATAAAGAATTAGAAGTTAACACTAATACCTTTTGTAACAATCTGGATGGAACTTGTTACCATTCTCCTAAGAGAAGTATCTCCAAGAATGGAAAACCAAACACCACATGAACTCACTATTAAATTGGAACTAAATGATCAACACTCATGTGTACATAGGGTAGTAAAACTCAAAGAAAATCAAGTAGGTGGGGAGGAAGGAAAGGGTAAATTCACACCTAACGGGTACAATGCACACTATCTGGGTGATGAATGCATTTACAACTTTGACTTAAACTGTACAAAAATAATTCATGTAACCAAAATGTTTGTACTCCTGCAATATTCTGAAATAAAAAAAAATAGAGGACCCTGAGAAAAGAAAATAACAACAGCATTAGTAGCTTTGATAAAGCAATGTAATTAAGCCTTGTTTTGCTATGTATTCACACAATGACAAGCAGAACATTGAGAAAAGTTAACATTAGAAATATGTGTTGATTACTTCTATTCATGTTTAGTGAATCATCTTACTTTTCTATCAATGAGTGATATGGGAGAAGTTATTAAAGAAATATTCACTCTCTTCATGAAACATAAAGGATAAGTTTTCTGACACAGGGCCACAAGTGTCATTATAGTGACGGCTGCAATGCCCAGAATATATATACAACTCAAGCAACACAGAGTTTGCTGTTTAAGAATGATGCTCTTATAAAACATCCTTCAAACAGAATATGATATGTATTGTATTATTACAACTTCTAATGTGTTTACTAATGAAGCATTTTGGAAAAAATACTGTTTTTCTTATTCTAAAATTTACTATTTATATTTATGACTTTAGATTTCAACACTTTTGAGTATACTTTGGATAGTGTAGAGTATTGTTTTATATTAATATTTTATTTCCATTAATTAACTGTAAATAAGATGCAATGTATTTATAATGTCCAACAGTGATTAAATATGCAATGTTTAATTATTAAATGATTTATAAGATTAAAAATAGGATTAATGCATAGATATTTCTGATATGTTATGTGTGTCTGTGTATATGTCTCTTTAAGAGGCAGTAAAATTAAAAAAAACAAAACACTTCCTTGGCACTAATTTTTTGCAAAGCCTAATTTAAATGTTGTAATATAAATTGCTCCATATACTTGTTGTTTCCCTGGTCCATTACATATATCATAACTAAGAGTGTAATTTTTCTTGATTTCCTGGCTATTTTAAACCACATTAATAATATTCCCAAGCACATTCAATTTTTATGGACGTTCTATATGATCCCACGATTTTATTTCTATATGTACATTACACATTATTTTTTCAAAACAGTTCAGTGGAGAATCAGTAAGATAAAGCCAAATAATGCTGGTAATAATGAGAGAATCTAGAGCTACAAAGGGAGTCTATAATATTGTAAATTCAAAAGCTAGGTTCTTACCCTTCAGGACAGCATCTTTCCTTCTGGCCCAGGTTGGATCTAGAAATACCATTTAGGACATAAGGCCTAGAATAAGGAGCATTAGGAGTCTGCTTGATACTTTATTTTACTCTGGCAGAGCTGGTACCCAAATTGCAAAACAGAGTCCTCTGAACTCTTCCTTTTCCTTTTCCCAGGTGGAAGAAGACTCTCCCTGAGCTGTACTGCTTGGAATTGGGGGAGGGGTGACATAGGCACTGGCTTGGCTGCCATTGCCAGTGTCTCACTTGGTCATGTGCACCCAAGTCCACTGGCTCCAAGCCAGCAAAGCCACAGGAATTGCCCAAGGTCTGCAGCTTTTGTGGCTTGACTGCCTTACCAATTTTGTGAAGTTCCCAGGCTGCTTTTTGTCAGCTGGTAGTGGGGCTAATTTCAAGGCAGAGGATTTCCGTCTGGCCAGGCTGGTCTAAATGTTCCCTCAGTGGGCAGTGGCAGAATTCTGCCCTTTATTATGTTCTCCTTTGACATGGTGACCTCGGGTTTAAGTGCAAAGTCCCATAATCATTCTTCTTTCCCCAGGCACACAGATTCTCTCCATTCTTTCTGTTACCAAAAGCTCAGCATTTGTCCGTGAGGCCAAATCAGAACAACAGCAAGTAGTGGAAGAGAAGGAAACAGATTTATTTCTTTGCCAGCAAAGGGAGGAAAAATGCAGACTATCATCCCCAAATCCATTTTTTCCTCCCCTGTAAGTAAAAACACAGAGCTTTTAAAGGGGAGGGTTCCCAGGTTCAGGGTGTTGTTGTCAACTACTATTGATGGTTCTAATACTTTCATCTGCAGAATCTGTTGGGACCCTCCCCACCCACTGGTCTGGAGCTGGGCCATAGCTGCCCAGGATCTCCCAGGACTGCTTCACAGTCCTCTGTATCTCCTGCAATGCAAAGAACAAAGAAAAAACTCCCCTGGTCCACCCAGGCACTGGCCTCAGGCAGGGAAGCTGGTTTTAGTGAGAGACAGAATGCACACTTTATTTCCTTTTTTCAGGCCATCCTCTTCGTTATGTCTCCACTTGGTACACTGGTATGGCACTCATGGGGGATGGGGAAGAGTGGTGTAGGCAATGCAAGACTGTCTTTTCTGCCCTCTTTAGTGCCTCTTTCCTTGATATAATGTTAAAACTAGGTACTGCAATCTCTCACCTAACTTTTGGTTCTTTTAAAGTTGCTTTTTTATGTGGATAGTTGTTGAATTTGGTGTTTGTGCAGAGGGATAATCACCGGAGTCTTCTATCTGGCCATCTTGCTCTGTTTTCTTTGTCAGTTTTTTAAAAAATTAAGCATATACTTAACATATGATTGAACTGGTTCATTCTAGGTATTTACTTAAGTGAAATTAAAACATAGTCATAGAAAGACCTTTATGTGAATATTTATAGAAATTATATTTGTAATAATAAAAATGATAAATAATCAAATGATCATCAACATGTGAATGGATAAACAACCTGTGGTATAGCTGCACAGTAAAATACTATTGAGAAATAAAAATAATGAGCTAATAATACATGCTACTACATGATTAAATCTCAAGATACTTATGTTGAGTGAAAGAAGCCAGACAAAATAGAGTATATATGATATGATTCTATTTACACAAAATTTTAAGTAATGGAAATAATGAATAGCCACCGAATGCAAATCAGTGCTTGCTGAAAGGCAGCATGTGGGGTCTCAAAGGGGCATAAAGAAACTTTGGGAGAGGAAGAATATGTTTATTGCCTTGGTTTTGATGATAATTTTACATATACATATTTATGTTGCAAAGATATTAAGTTGTACACTTTAAACATACATAGTTATTTTACTTAACTTATACCACAATAAAGATATTTAAATAACTATGGAAAGAGATGTAAGGTAATAACAATTATGAGAGTTAGAAGTGATTTACTGTCATCTTATGTTCTGCCAGTAACTGTATGAACATTGTTCTTGTTTATTTCCCAAAGCATACTATGCGATAATTTTTCCTTCAGTCTACAGGTGAAAAAAACACAAAGATGTCTAGAATTATGTAGCTAGAGAATGAAGGAATCAAGGCTTGAAATCATGCCTTCAGGAAGATTGATGTGTACAATAATTGGATGAAGGAAAGACAACATATCAAATTTTCTTTGAAAAGTATATTGCAGCTACTTAATGCTCTCTTAACTCTGTACTATCAATAGTAAAAGGTCCTTTGCCTGGAAATTGTTTTCTTCCTAATTCTTCACACACACACACACACACACACACACACACACACACACACACAGATATGTGTGATTTATTCCTTCTTAACCTTTATCTAAGAGCTTATTATTTCCTGATTGGCAAATTCATGATTATCTTACCTTAGATTTCTTTATATATATTTTGTAACTACTCCCTTATCACTGTCTATTTTCTCTAAGAGAACACTTACCACATGGCATTACAAATTTCATTTTACTTTTTTCTCTTCAATTAAAATGGATAATGTTCCTTATTCTGTTTGAGTAAGAAGTAATCAGTATAAATCAAAAACAGTTATGCATATTAGAAAAAATTAAGTACACTAGTTTTGTAGAAGCTGATAGAAATTGATAATATTTTGGTGGTCTACTTTCAAAGAGATAGATGATCAATGAAGATTTTGCTGTAGAGATAACCTTTAAGATAAGATGCAATTATCAAGGAAGTGTTAATGCAAAGCTCTAGTAAATGATTCTCAAATTTAGTTTGCATCTTATTCACCTAAGGTTTTATTATTTAATAAAAAGCAAATTGGCTGTGACACAATCCCAGAGTTTTGATTTTGTAGGCTGTGGTGGGCCCAAGAATTTGCATTTCCAACACATTCTCTGATGGTTAATGCTGTTGGTCTGGGAACAAAGTTTCAGAACCACTGCTCCTATGGGATAGCATTACTGTCAAAGTGGTAAGGCTTGAAACTCACAATGAGAGTAGCACATGTGAGAAAATGTATCTGGCCAATTTGGTTGTGGCATAGTGAGTAGGAAGGAAAGTGGTATAATACGAGTTCAGAATCAGATAGGGCATTGAAAGGCCATTGTAAGTATTTTGTATTTTATTCTAATTAAGATCAACTGTCAGCGGAGGATTTTTAGGAAAGGCAACCATGATTATCCATTCAGTTTTAAAGTTTATTCACACTGGCATCTGTGAAAGGAATGGATTGTAGGCACATGGGGAAAACAAGGAAAATAGGTAGGAGACAATTTTATTACTCCAGTTGAGACATAATATTGCTTTAAACTAGATATTTTGTCAAAATAAAATGGGGACCAATTTGGTGTATATTCCAAAGGACGGAAATAGGAATGGGGGTGGGGAACCTGTGGCCTTAATGCCACAAGTGGCTTTCTAGGTCCTTAAGTGCAAACTTTAGACTGAATCCAAATATTAAAAGAGAATAAAAGGTTTGAAAAATGGACTCAGGTAGAGCAAACAAATTTTCATGTTCTGCTGTAGATGAAATCAGAAAAGTAAACATTTAGTAGTTGGCCTGGAATGTGGTATCAAGGGATAAATTTTTGGTTTTAAAGATGGATTCCCTTATACCTTGTTTTATGCTGATAAGAATTATCCAATTGAGAGGAAGAAATCAATGATGTTCATATACAAATAATATGAATCTAATTTCAACCTATTTCACCCAAAGAAATTTGTCACTTCTTACAAATACCTCCATTTCCCATTTTCTGCTTTGATATTACTGTACTTAGTTCTCAACACATGTTTAGACCAGTGCTTTTTATGTTATTCTTTGGTCATTATCTGCTTCTAATATTGCATAATTTCCTCTTGAATTATATTATTGTTGCTATTTTCTTGAATATGTCATCTAGTAGTTTTTTTTCAGAATTGGCTCATATGTGGTAACATTTATGAATCATACTTTATGAAAAAATCTTTCATTTTGTTCCTAGTTATTTGTTAATTTATTAGACTATAAAAATATGGGTTTTAGGTCTCTTTCTGTCACGCGCAGATATAATGAGAAGATGGAAGTCTGCAACCTTGGGAGGGCCTTAACCAGAATCGGAGTATCCTATCACGCTGAGTATAGACTTCAAACCTCTAGAACTGTGAGAAATAAATGTTTGTTGTTTAAGCTAAAAAAAAAAAATGAGTTTTAAATAATTTTCTTTCAGAAGAGTGAGCATATTTTTCTCCATCTACTGTTGTAATATTTTTTTTTAAACCTTGCACGTTTAAAAATATTATCATGATATATCTAGGTGTTGTGTCTTCATTTATTCACCCCATGTAGCAATTAGTTGACCCTAACATTTTTTTCATTTTTCCAATTTTAATTTCTTCTATTCTCTTCCATTTTTAAAAGTATTTTTTCCAGTATTAGAAAAATATTGGAAGGCCTGTACCTCCATATAAATGTCCCCTATCCTTTGAACTTTTCTTTATTACTTTTCATCTATTATCTTTTACGCTATGAATGAGTTAAAGCTGTCTGTTGCAAATGGCAAGAAATTCACTCAAACTTTCTCAATCTAAAAGGGAATTTATGGGCTCATCTAGATGGAAAGTCAAGGGTAGCACTGACTACCAATCAACCTAATGCAGTTTCAAAGTCCCAGGACTTGGTTCTCACAGTCTCTTGTCTCAACTAAACTTTTTGTGTTGTCTTCTTTCTCGGAAAGTATTTGTTCTTGTGGTCTCAAGAGGGCAGCAGTATCACCTCCATAGCTCCCATTTCACTGGACTCAGAACTAAGAGAAGAGCGGTGGTTTTTCAAAAGAAAATTAAAATGCTATCACAAGCACAAGACAGAGGGTAGCCGTTCTGCTTTGAAAAACAACAAAACAATATCCACAGAATGCGCACTGCAATTTGAAAGAATTCTTGGGCTCACTAATTTTTCTCTTTAGCTGTTCCATATTGTTATTGAACTCTTACTTCTAGGTCTGGTGTGACAGTAACGATTCTCTGGCTTAGAGGGCTTCCTGGTACTCCTAACTGTTTTCAGCCAGTCAGCCAGCTCTGTCTCTTCCCTGTACCTCACACTGATCCTACCTGGCGTTGGATAGCTCTGCTACTCTGCTGGACATTGTTTAACCAAACGTTGATTTGCTTTGACAGATTCTATAGCAACATTCCGAACATTCATCCAAATGTGAACTCAGCTGGTCACTCTAGAAAAGTCACATCATTATCTTTTGAATGATGCTGTTCCTGCTTATTGTAAGTCATATTAATAGTTTTTTCTTTCTTTCAAATCTGTGTGTTTTTTCATATAAATATATGTTATTTTTTTATATTTCTCAGTTTTGGATTTGGGGTTAGATGAAGAGGCTATAGCTCTATGTGTTACTTAATCTTCATCTCTTGCTTCTATCCACACCAACCAAATATATCCCACATTCCATTACCACCCGTTCATTCCTCCATATTCTGGCCACTTTGCTACTTTCCAAAAAAAATACTATGGATTTTCTTTTATAGAGATGAAATATCTCTTTTTAAACATTTAATGATAAATATCTATGTAACTATAAAACCTTAATTTTTCATGATAGTATTCAATCTATTGCCTACTCTTAGAGTGTTTGTTTCTTCACGTATTTGTGCTTTTACTTTCATTTATATTGTGGGCTAAAATTAATTCCATAGGACAATTGAAATTATAGTAAAGATCAATAAATATTGCTAGATTTAAATTGATATGTTTCTGAGTTTTCAGAAAAATAGTTTTACAACAAAAAACATTAAGTTATGTGACTATAGCTAATTGAATTTTACATTTTTTCTAACTGAATTATTACATAAAAATATCTATGAAATATCTATGTCTTAATAGTCACAAATGCCACTAAATATTGCATGTAAATGGTTTTGGAAAAGGGAGAAATGCGCTTTGTTCAATTGTTTTTTAGCTGATGTCCTATGTTCTTTCCATGTTTGTTAGTCTTTAGAATTGCAGAACAGCTTCTTAACTAGCATTGTGCTCCCACAGCAGGTAGGAGTTCAACTTACTCACAGGCTACATTTATTTATCATTTAAAACTCAGCTGGTATAATTTACAGTGTTCTGCCGAGTAGTAGTTTCTCTCCTTATGTGTACAGTATAGAAAGTACTTGCCAGAGAGCATAAACAGCTAACAATATTATTGTAACCAATTATATAATTAGCATATGCCTACTAATTCACTCTGCCAAATCATTAAAGGCCCATAAATAAGTAAATAAATGGTATATTTCACTATTTTAATACAGATAGGAGAAAATTTAGCAAGAGTTATCACTGCGTTAATGTCCTTGTATGTATGATCATAGCAACCAAAATATGTAATTATAGAAAACCTCTTAGATTAAGAGTACCAAAATCTTGAATAAATGATTGCCCATTTTATTTTACTGAGGCTACTAGCTAATTCAGAATAAACACATTTTGGAAAGTGTTTTCTCTAAATCCCAAGTGGAAAATAATTGAAGATTTAATGAACTGTGATTTCTATCTGGTGATCAGATAACAGAAGATTTCAAAGCAGAGTGAACCCCGGGGTTTGTCTGCATGGCTTATTTACTTATCACAACAGGTATAAAATCATGTCGAGTTTGCTCTCCCATGAATGACATAATCACTATTACCTGGTTTTTGTAGGGGATAAGCATATCTGTAATCCATTCATCATAGAACAGATACATAGTTCTGCCAAAAAAAAAATATGAAAATTGTAAATGGCTCTTAACTGTCTTCTAAAATGTTACTAGTTAGGCCTTAGGAAATCAAATCTGTTTGTTAATAAAATAACCTGTTTTTTAATAAAAATAAGATTTCATAGGAATGATTTTTGAGAGCTTAGTGGTACCAAATCCCCATCTGCTTAGTTGATATCACCAGATTTATTTAGTTTGAACAGTTTGAACAAAGTTGAATAAGCCCTTGCTTGAAGATCAGAATAGCACTGTGAGAAGTACAGTGTATAAAACTAAATATCAAACTAAGTATAAAAACAAGTGAATTGTTCTATGATAAAATAAAGTGCCCATACAAATGTTGCCTTTACCATGCCATATAAATAGTCAACATAAAATGTTAACAATATCATTACATCACTATTTTGATTACATGTGAGGAAAAAAGTGTTTTGAATCTCTTCCTTTGATTTTTTTTTATTGTATTTCAGGAAAATATGAGAGTACAAATATTTAGGTCACATTTTATATATTTGCCTCTCCCTAGCAAGGGTTAGAGGTATGCCCCTTCCCTCCACAATGCTCACCGCATCCCTCAGATGTGAGTCTACCCCCCCAACCCCTGAATCCCTAGTGAACACCACCACCATTTGAGCACTGTAGTGTTAATCAGTCAGTACCAATTTGATGGCAAGTACATGTGGGGCCCATTCTTCTGATCTTGTGACACCTCACTTTGGATAATGCGTCTAAGCTCAATCCAGGATAGTATAGGCAGTGCTAGGTCACTGTCATTTCTTAAAATTGAGTAATATTCCATTGTAAACATATGATTTTTATATTGCATTAACTAGGTGATTTTGTAAAAGACAATTTAAAAGGAGCAGCAAATTAACTTAAAATATATACTTTCTGAACAGACAAGTCAAATAAAGAAGGATGGGAGGAAAGGATATCAAAGAATTGAGTAAAAATAAAATTTTGTGAAACCTAATGGGGAAAAAAGACTGAGCCATAGAAGAAAGTACTGGTAAAATAACACATAAGTACAGACAATAATTCATTTCGCTTGTCAAACATCTTAGAGCAACGTATGACATTGTCTAAGACTCTCATTTCTTCTGTATATTTACACATTGTAGTAAAAACATATTATTTCCATAGAAACCAGTGGCAGTACAGATACCATTAAATATTTCTCTGTGAATAAAGATTGAAGGAAAAAAAGATCTATCTGTACTTCTTCAGGATATTTCCAGAACTTTTATGGAAAAGAGATTAAAGACGTGATAATCTAAAACCAATTACACGCTAATTAAAATGTATCTCTTTATTACTGATTAATGAAAGATAGTACAATTATAGCTGATTTGACTATGAAATGGAATTCCTTGAAGTCTCTTTGAAATGTTTGTCAACACTTCAGAGTGAACTCCTCCCGATAAACCATCTGCTTATAATTTACTTGAATCCCATTACCAACAACTTGTACCAAATCTGTACAATAAGGAAGAGGATTTATGTGATCTGCCTACTAAGGCATTGTATGTAATATTTCTGAAACAAATCCCCTTTTAATAGCCACATACCTTATTTTTATTGATGACATGACTGTGTCTTTTTATCTAGAAAATAAATAACATAGCACTATGAAATCATGAGTTGTCATATTACATAAAAGTGTACATTCTTTTCCTCATTCTCTGCATGGTCCCTGCGTACATTTGAACTTTGCCACCTGGCTTATTCTGAACCAGGATGGTTATCCCCTATCCATCTGGTTTTTAAAAAATTCAACCTCTTGTAGCTTAATTGCTTTATTCAAATGCAATGAATGACTGGGTAATGACCTAATCATCTGATACTGAGTTTTGAACGCAAGATACTATTTTGATAGTAGGTATGCTTTTAGTTTGGGATTGCAGTGGAAATCTGTTTCCTTTGTCTTCATGAACTCATTGTTTCTCTATGAGTCATATTGCTTATATCATACAAATTGAGAGCATGGTGAGCTGATGGCAACTGTATACAACAATTTGAACTTGGCTTTGCTTGGATTATTAAGGATGAAATGGGCAATGTAGATGAGGTGAGGACAGCATACATTAATTGTTTTGGCTCTAAACTAATATTTGTTAGTTATTGATGGTCACAGATTCACCCTTCTATAGAATGCAAGGACATACATGAATATTTGAAGGAGAATTTTTTAGCCATAGGTTTCTACGTGTGCTTATAATTCAATATGGAGAGGATTTTATTTTATTTGTTTTAAGTTTATTTTTGTTTTGCTTTGCTTATTCTTAGAAGACGGTTTCTGGGGCCCCACTCCCAAAGATCTAGAGATCTTGGTTCATATATCCATGATAAGTTCCGAATATCTATGTTTTAAAGGTTCTCAGAATATCCCTGTGACTATGTAAGTTTTAAATCGTATTTTAAGGCTAACTCTTAACCAATTAACCTGATGTGTTGGCTTATTTTGTAAGTGTGTTTGATATTTAGAATATGTGCAATTTCTCATTTGATAGAAATTGTCCTAGAGCATGCGTTTATTGGTATTATTCTAACATGAGATGGGGAAGATATCTGTTTAATTTTATAAAGATGTGGGGAAATAAATACTCACCTGTATGTTTTTCCATTTAATCAATATCTACTTTCAAAAAGTATTTTAATTTCTCAAAGATTTACAATTTGTGATAGGAAAAGAATTAGAGAAAAATTTTTACCTTGTACAATATATTGCCAGACTTTAATTCTTACTTTTTCCTATGCATTCCTATTTTAAATTATCAATTTAACAAACACTTTATAAAGCATTTACTGTCTGCCCAGCTCTTTTCTAAGCACTTTACAAATAATGGCTAATTTAATCTTCAGAATAGCCCTACAAATTAAGTGCTATTTTTATCCCCATTTACAGATGAGGAAACTGAAGTACATAGATGTGCTATTAAGTGTTTTTTTTTCAAATCACACGGCTCATGAATATTAGAGCCAGGAGGGATTTAATTCTAGGTATTCTTTGGCTCCCAAGACTGTGGATTAAGCACTGGAAGAGAACACCTACCAGCAAAGTGTATATGAAACAACTTTGTAACACTGCAGTGGTTAATACAATTTTTAATTAGGAATGCCTAAAATATTAATCTTATAAAATAAGAACTGTCAATTTGTATTTATTTTACACAATACCACATAAACAGATGTCTCTAAATCCTGATAAACTGATTTTCCATTCTGTGTTCAGTGATTGAACTTTATCACAGAAAAATCCATTTTTCTTTTGAACTTGATTGATTCTCCACTTGGTCTTTTCTCTGTTAGACTGAATACTCATAGCTGTCTTAGCCTTTCTCTGGAATCTCCACATCTGTTTTGACTGAGACCTTTACTGGTGCTCATGGCACAAAACTGATCATGGGGAAGGATATAGTCAATGCATCCATTAGAGCTTCACTTAGTCCACTGGAAATGGGACAGTGAGACTAAGTTCGATCCCTTGAAGGCCACGAGATATTTTCTGCTTATGTTACAGAGGGAAGAAAGATGCTACATTTGTTTGTCAAGGCTGCTATTAAAATGTACCACAGACTGAGGAATGGTGGCTTCAAAAACAGTTTAAGTCCTTATAGTTTCAAAGCCCAGAATTCCAAATTTAGAAATCAGTGCATGTGTGTGTGTGTGTGTGTGTGTGTGTGTGTGTGTACCTATGTTGGTATGGGAGGATGTCAAAAATTAACAAGCTGTTATTTAGCATCCAGTATCAGCCATCATGCCCTCAGCTAGAGGATGAAGAGGTGGTCATAGCATCTCTAACAGAGAGCCTCACAGCGTCGTTTGATGGTCTAAAGCTTTTGGATCTCTTCGATTGAATATTGCCTACTGCTTCAAGATATTTGAACTGAATGTTATGCCTAGAATCTTAGTAACTTGATAATGATATCTGTATTATTTGGATCATAGAGAACATAGAGTCCTGCTTGCTCCCAAAACCCTTGGATTATCTCAAACATTAAGATGAATAGAACTCCATCTCATCCTTCAGAGTTCTGGGGCTGGGATGCAGGCTTTGAAATATTCAATCAACCTATGGAAACTTGTAATATGTGTATAAACATTTGAGCATATTACTCTAAGTTCAGATTCCTCAAAGGAGGAAAAATAATTCAGGAAAATGTGGTTTGTCCCCCCCAAACTTGCAAAACACCTCTCCTCACAACCAATCCCTTCCTAAATTCATTTTTATTAATGTTTCTATAATAAAGTGTCTAAAATAGAAATATGATTCTATTATTTTTCTCCTTAAAATCATTTGAGTTTTTGCATAGCCTTCTGATGAAGTCCCAAGTCTTTGGCATGTAAGAGTCTCTATGATCATGGAGCTCATGGCTTAAAAACACTGTCCTTGTGGATTACAATATAGCACGACAATTTGTGTAAGCAGGCGAAAAGTTTAATCAGCAAGCGATAGTACACTCCACCAGGGGTAGGAGCCAGCACACGTCCCAGCAGACAGTGGCACTGGGTTCTGTGTCATCCCATTTTCTCTTGTCTGGCCTCTCCTCCTTTGTGACATAATTTCTTCTCCTTTTTTTTCTTGACTGATGGGGATGTTGTCTCCTTCCTGCTGTTGGGTAGGAGAGTTTTTCACCTGATATGGTTAGGCCTGGATGTGTCATGGTGCCCAAAGACCACTGGGGTGGGGGAAACTGCATTGTCTTGTAGTGTGTGCCCTGTGATGTTCCTGTTTCTTGTGACACCCTTATCATGTTATTGTTACAGTATGTTCTCCTACTCAACGTCTCGTTTGTTGACACTGCCCATTCTGTACTTCCTCTGCTCATGTCTTACTTTCTTATCTATGCTAACATATAATATCATAGTTTAGATGCTTAAGTTTACATCATCCTGCAGCTTAATTATTAATTAATTAAATATTTTTCATTAAGGTAGACTCAGAAGGACCTCTCCTAGGCCTGCCTTAGTTAGCAATTAGTCTATTACTAAGTGTTATTATTTAATATGTGAAAAATAATTTTACCTTCCCTACATAATTAATATTCACAGCTTTCCTTAATTCAAATAGATGTGCTTCTTTTACCTCCATCCATTTATTTATAGAAGAAAAAATTTTTTTTCAAAGCACAATGACGTGTTAAGGCATTGAGGGAAACAGGAATTGATCTATGAATTTTCAGGAACACAAGCCTAGTTGCACTGCTGAATATCTAAAAGTTTTTTGGTCACCATATGTGGTTGGGACTGAAGAAATTTCAGAACATTAGTACATCTCTTATGACAGGATGTAGGGTACTAATGTTCCAAAATTGTTGTAAGAAACAAGCCTGGGGGAGGGAAAAGACTGTCATGGGTGAAGGTCAGTATTAATAATAGAGGTAAGTAGTGTACTGTCCTGAGAACATTCATGTTACAAAATGCTTCAGTTTAATATGTCTCCTGATTCTGATCATGGTTTTACTTTGATTATTTTACAAAATATTATGTTTGACAGATTCATTGAAAACTGTGGTTTCTATAATAAATTCAAATGAAATACATTTGAAATCTATGTTCATTAATAAAGATGCAAAGCATCGAGCAGTCTAAAATAAAGACACAAATAGGAAAACATAAACTGCTGGTGGGATACATAGTTCAACAATATAAATGAAAAAAAACAATATAAATGTAAATGTGCATCTAATTATAATTGCCATTAGTCTTACACAATATAGAACATATTCTAAGTGGTTCAGCAATATGGCTATAGTATCCTCATTTTCCATAGAACATTCTCATTCTTATTCATGTTATTTTTTATGTTTGGTAAGTGCCAATGATATTAATTCTCTACCTGAATCAGTGTAGGAAGAATGTCTGCTGTTATTTCCATTTGTTGTGGTTAATTTAGTGGAAAATAGCTAACCCCTAGGGTGTGTCATGAATTACACCTATTTGCTATTGTCCAATGTTTGAAGAAGTGCACCAGGCAAAAATAATTTAGCAACTGACAAGCAGTGCCCAGATACTCTCTCTGTAATAGTGTCAAGTTAATTCACTTTCATATTTCTTTGTGCTATAAATTTTAGCTTTCCCTAGTGGAGAAGTTTGTGTGTGTGTGTGTGTGTGTGTGTGTGTGTGTATATATATACATATTTCCCTACGTATATAATTAAGTATACAGCACTTATTATTTGCACTGGTTATATAAAATGCAATTATTAATTAAAGATCATCATTCATTTTGTATTCTATTTCCATTTTATAGAAGGAAAAATGGAAAGTAAATCACTTTTCACCTGAACAAGGTCTTCAGGATGCTTGAAAAGTACTGAGTAGGAGTGACATTTTGATTTTAGGGTCAATATGCCACATCCTGTTGCTGACAGAGGAAGGCAGGGCCATCCTGTAATGAGGCCCTCAGGGTCTGAGAGGCCTGAGTTCTGTGATGGCAATTGTGAACTCTGGGGGCCCCGAGTACAAGGAGAGGATCTCAGGATGAATTCAAAATGAAAGAAAATTTTATCTGGTAAGAGTTCATATAGGAGATAGAGATAAAAACTGTGAATTTGGAAGAAAAGCTACAAGAAAATTTAACTGCTTATTTTTGTGGTTCATCTGAATTCAGTGAGTAAGGTATTATGGGAGGAATGTTTGTATTAGGATTGTTTTGCTTTGACAAACCTGGAAGACTGCTTGGGGTTTGTGAAATAGATTCGTGGAATGTGTATATGAAAATCTGATAGAAGGAGAAAGCAAGTTATTAGTCACAGTATTAGTTTCCTAAAGCTGCTGTAACAAAATACTACATAATGGGTGAATGAAAACAACAGAGTTTTGTTCTCTCATAGTTCTGGAGGCTGGAAATCTGACATCAAAGTTTGGGAAGGGCCTTGCTCCCTCTGAAGTCTCAAGGGAAGAATTCCTCCTTTCTCTGCTAGCTTCTGGTGGTTGCTGGTGATCCTTCGTATTGAATCTGCTGTATATATTGAGTACTAATAGTGATAAGTATGAACAAAAGTTCTCTGACAAGGAATTTGGAGGTAAGAGATTTTATTCCACTGATCAGTTTGCAAATTGGAGAGATGCAGTTTTTAGTGTGAAACGAAGGTACAGTTCTAGAGAAGAAAGGGAACACTCAGGTTTTATGACAAAATTTTCCACCCAGGTTCCCAATCAGGTCCATTTATTCAAATGAAGGGTTAAAACTTGCTTAGTTCCGATTGGTCGATGCAGCTGAGCTTGATAGTTTAATACAGCTGAGCTTTAATTTGTTGATGCAGTTGAACCCTGGTTGGCAGAGGCAGGTGAGCTCTGACTGGTTGCTTCAAGTGAGCTCTGAAAGTCCCAAAGATAAAAGGTGAGGATTTGGGGGGGAACTCAGAGTACATGTGTGATTCCCTAGTTAGCAGATGGCTACTTGGCTGTACTTTAAATTTAGGTCCAGTTAGCCACTCAGAATCCATCTTGAAGGTTTGGCTCTTTAGGATTCACATTTATTCACATAAGGTTAAATTTCTGGGACTGATAATTGTATTGTGGCTATGAAAGAACCTGCCGTTGTTCTTTGGAGATGTACACTAAATATTTAGGTGTGATGAATCATGATGTCTGCAACTAGCTTTCATGTTTCAGTGTGCGTGTATGTGTGTTTCTATGTGTGTTTGTGGGTGTGAAGGAGGAAGAAAGAAAGAGGAGGTGGGGGAAAGGTGGGAGGGAGAGAGAGAATAATGTAATTATTGGTGAATCTAAGTGAAGGGAAGTTGGGGTAAAATAATTCTCTTGGAACTTACATTCAGAACCTGTTTTATTCCAGCTTCATCATTTCTAGGGGAATGTTTCTACAACAAAGAAGTAGTCGAGGATACTTATTATTAGACAAAGTTTACATGAAGAAATTTGAAATGCTTCTTGGACACTGTAATGTAAATGTCATAGAAAAATTATGGAAAAAATTTGAAATGATCAAAACACAGACACACGCCTTCTTTTATAATTGGAATTTAACTGAAAAGAAAATTATTCTTCTGAAATATCTGTTGTAGAATAAAGGAACAACTGAAACATCATTTGGGAATAGGTTGAGTGAGGTTAAGTATCTTGATTTCTCCAAAAAATAACTTGCAATATTGTTTTTAATATGAAGAGAGAAAAACATACACAGGAATACAGAATTGTGCATTTCCAAAATTATAAATATTTTGGTCTCTAAATTCTCACAAAGAAGAGACTAAAGTATATCCTGAGGAGAAAAATCCCCACTCTTCTAGGGAGATGGAATTAGATAATTAAATAACTTTACTTTTTCTTTCTATTATTTCTATGAATCTCTAATTAATTTTCCATGCCATTCATAATCATTCACTATTCAAGTCAGAACCAAAAAGAAACATAAATGCAATATCTGATATACTGCAATGTACATTTTTTAGCACATCAACCTTAATAGCTACAATAGCAAAGTGTCGAATGAGAAAGTTTGGAAGTCGATGGAAATGGCAAACAAGGGAAATTGATTTGAGTTAGTTGTAAGAGAGATGCTTCTGTTCAGCTACAACTGAAATTGTTTTTATAGCTTGTGCAAGGACTCTAGCAAATCTAGTACACACATCTAATGTACTTACTCTATTATTGATAGTCTTGAGGAACATGGCTGCGTTGGCCTTTTAGAGAAAATAGAAATAAACATATGATTTGAGGCCCTTCTCCTGGATAGAATAAGGATCATGAGTTTTCATTTGGGAGAGCATGGCAAAGCCTCTTCAACACATTAACGTTATCAGAGTAAGGAAACTATATTTGGAATAAAGCTCTGGAAAGCTCTTTGTATGATTCTGTGGAATATTAATTGTGTGAATTTGATGTTACACCTATATGTTCTTATTTCACTTTCATTAAGTGAAAGAATTGGTCTAATTCAAATGGCTGTGTTTCTTATGTTCCAACATAAATTCTTTATGTGAGAGAACAAAATGCCCATTGTACATAAATGTAGTATATTATTTCCTCAAGTAAACTTTTTCTATGAATATGAATGTAAATAACAACAACAATGAGTTGCGTTTTATCTGTATTTCCTAATTCCTATAACACTTTTTTCTGTAACATATTAATGGATGCTCACCATATATTGACTATTCAGAGTTAATAGTGTGAACATTTCTCCAGGTTTGCCTGGGGCTGTCACAGTTTATGCCTGCTTCCAAGTGCTCTAATCAAATAATATCTTCTTTCACTCTCAAAATTTTCCAATTTGGACAATGATTTATATATATAATCATCCTGCTAATATGCCCACATACCCAGTGCTCCCACTGGTTCAGTTTCTTAGTAAGAATTTATCTGTTTAGGGCAAAACTGTTTATTCTAGTTATACTTTTTGTTGAAATCATACACTTTAATGAAGGAACATGTAAACTAAGACACATGAATAGAGAAAGAAGCTCATACTTTAATGGAAGCTGGTGGAATAATTTTTAAGATTTAATAATAATTTGCTAATAATGTTATCCAAGTAAGTATGAGTACAAAACTGTAAAATATATTTTAATTTTGAAAATTGATACTTATGTGTACATCCAATGGTGACTCTTATATTTTTTCATTTTATGCTTAAAAATATTTAATATATAAATATTTATTCATCACTACAGAAACATACTATTTAAATTAATTGACCAATTTCTAATCACTACATAAACACTCTATGTCAAATTGCTAACATTGTTAGCATAGTTTTCAAATTATTAAATATTCTGCTTTGAATGAATTCAAATAGCAACGTATGACTGGTCCCTTTTTACTATTTCAATTATCGTTCTTTGTTAATAATGTCGTCTTTCTACTTTTTCCTCTTTTTTATCTTACTCTATCAAAAATTTTAACACCTTCCTTCCTTGTAAGTCTGTAAGTATGGAAATGCCCTGGGCCTGTTGCACACACTTTCTTTGCTAAGGTTTTATTTGGGAGTTTTTGATGGCATAGCATTTTCATTCCGTTCAAATGCACTCAGCGCTTGCTAGCTATCTAGTCTGAATTTCTCAGCATGGAAGAAAAATTGGCTTCTACTTCCACACATCTTGGCTTACAGAGGAAGAGAAAAATATCACCAGCCACACTGCATTTGCACCTCCTGCCGTTTTCCAATAAGTGTTCTTCTCAAGCAGAAAAAAATTCTGCCCCCATTAAATGTAATCTATAAATTAGAGAACATTTAGTTTATTTATGAAATGCTGCCTATAACTGACATATTTCTGACACACATTATTTCTTTTTTTTTTATTATTTCAGGATATTATGGGGGTACAAACATTTTGTTTACATTTTATGTTTTTGCCTCACACAAGGGAGAGTTAGAGGCATGCCCTTCCCCTCTACAATGCTCACCTCATCCGTTAGTTGTGAGTTTACCCCCCATACCTCCCTAATCCCTGGAGAATATTACTACTGTGTGAATATCATAGTGTTGATCAGTTAGTGCCAATTTGATGGCAAGTACACGTGGAGCCCATTGTTCCGATCTTGTGATAACTCACTTTGGATAATGGGCTTAAGCTCCATCCAGGAAAATATAAGAGGTGCTAGATCACTGTCGTTTCTTATTATTGAGTAGCATTCCATTGTATACATATACCAAATTTTAATAATCAACTCATGAATTGACGGGCACTTGGGTTGTTTCCACATCCTTACAATAGTGAATTGTGTTGCCACAAACATTTTGGTGCAGATGTCCTTATTACAGAATGTCTTTTGCTCTTTGGGTAGATGCCTAATAGTGCTATTGCTGGATAGAATGGTATATTTGCTCTCTACACATCCGATAAAGGGCTGATAACAAGAATCTATCTAAAACTTTAAAAAATCAACAAGAAAAAAATCAAACAACCCCATCAATAAGTGGGCAAAGAAAATGAACAGACACTTTTCACACATTATGTCTAATCAATTTAAATTATCAAACTTGATTTCCTTCTAAGAATTTTAAAACACCTTAAAAAATAAAATTGTTTGTAACAAAGTGAATTGGTGAAATTTTTTCAGTTGTGTAATGCTGTATGATATTGCTAAAACAAAAAATAATAAAAAGTTATCCACAATTGTACTATGAGTCACCAGGAATGCCCTCAGCTGTAAGTAACTAGAAAAACTCACCTTAATGACTTAAATAAATTGAATTTTATTTTCTCACTCACAAGAAGTATGAAGGAAACAGTTGCTGATCAGCTGTTTAATGATGCTATTAAGGAGTGAAGCTCTTTTTGGTTCTTTATTTCGTCTGATAACTGTTTGTGACGTCACTGTCACAAGATGTTCTTATAGTTCCATTAATCACATCCTGCTTTTAAAAATAGACTTTATTTTTTACAGCAGTTTTAGTTACACAAAAAAATTGAAAAGAAGGTACAGAGATTTGCCAAATATCTTCTGCCTCCCACACATGCATAGCCTCCCCCACTATCAACATCACCCATCAGAATGGTACATTTGTTAGAATTGACACATCTACATTGACAGACACATCATTATCACCCAAAGTCTATAGTTTACATTAGGGTTCACTTTTGGTATTGTGTATTCTGTGTGTTTGGGCAAATGTATAATGAGAGGTATCTACCATTATAGTTTCAAACAGAATAGTTTTG